>JAOPGA020001403.1:0-12516 GCA_026419775.2 Acrasis kona | reverse complement strand
AATGAGCGTTGGGGTTAAAGTCCGATGCAAGTGCAACTGGTACTTGTTGATCGATCATCTTCCTCGCGGGTGGGTAGTGTATACGTAGGACGTAGGCAGTAGTGGGAAGAAGAGTTGCAACGATTTGGTTGTTCGCCATATCAGTGATGCCCTGATCACTGATGCACTCCAAGTGACTCACTGCGAGAGCGCCTACTTGTGCGGCCAGTTCTGCGCTGTTCATTGCATGTAATTCATCTCCATGAAAGTTGATGCTCAAGCCAATGTCCTTTGCTGCCCTCAAGATGGCTGAAGTTTCTTCTGATTCAAACACTCCCTTCTCATGGAACACGTCGACTAGAGTTGGAGAGATGACTTTATCATCGATGAGTTGTTTCAACTTTGGTATGTGTTGAGTTAGTATCTCTTGGGTGTACTCTTGTAACTTCTTGTCCTTGGGTACGGAATGTGCGCCAAGGTAGTTGGACACTGTGTCGGGTAGATCATCTTGCTTTACCTCGTGAATGACCTTTAGCATTTTAATCTCAGCTTCCAAGTTTAGACCATATCCACTTTTGCACTCTACAAGCGTGGATCCATTGCTAATCATTGTCTTCAATCGCCTTGTTGATTAGTTTTTTAGTTTTTCGAATGAATTACTTGACGAGTAGGGTTTTTAGCTCCTCTTCACTGCTTTCTCTGACATGACGCACTGTGTAACCTATTCCACCGCCCTTTGTAATGATTAGTTGCGTTGTTGAATAAAGTGTACTTGTTTATGAATGTCCATGTAGGTTGCACCATTTAACTTCATTGCAAACTCATGTGTACGATCACCAGTCCAAACAGGGTGAGTATGGGAATCAACTAATCCTGGAATTACACTCTTACCAGTGGCGTCTATGTCGGTTTCAAATGTATTTGAGTTTGGGTAGGCTTTCTCCAGGTCAGCTGTAGTACCAACTGCTACGATCAATCCATCTGTTCCAATTATGATACAACCGTCCTCGATAATTTCTACGTTCGATTGCTCTTTACCACACTTTACTCTCTCCCCATTTCGGCAAACTGTGACTAGTTGTGCTGCGTTCCTGATCCTACACTTGTAATGCATTCTTTCAAGTTTGTAATGATAATTTGAAAATTACACAATGGTGAAGAAGAAGGGAGGATCCAAGAAGAAGAAGTACGAATCATCCGACGAAGAAGATAATACAACAAAAGATCTTGAAGTTGAAACAGAAAGTGACAAGAATGTCGATGAAGCAGCCGACAAAGTTAAATCTTTGACTGTCGAAGATTCAAAGCCAAAAGTAGAAGCCGAAAAGCAAGAAATAAAAGAAACTTCATCATCAGACAAAAAGTACCCAGTGTCCGTGAACTACTGCAAAGGTTAGTATCGACGTGATCAGCCAACATTCAATTTTAAGTTTGTACACTACCCATCGAATTCTGTGAGTTCTGCGATAAATGGGTCAAGTGTCAAGAATATCTTGCAGAAGCATTCCCAGACAAGTTAAAGGAACTGCAGGATCTTCGAGAGAATGATAAAAACAAGAACAAAGTCAGTAAGTTATCACATCCTCACACAAATCATAAAGCTTTTAGTAAATAAAAAAGTTGCAGCGGAGGCAGAGGGGAGAGAGCCAAGTGGAAAACCAAAAAAGAAAGTCGAAGCTGAATTGGTCATCACCATAACAAAGAGGACCAAGCACAAAGCCATCACAACCATCACAGGGATGGATCATTTTGGAGTTGATGCAAGTGCTTTGGCAAAGACATTGAAGAAAAAATTCTCCTCAGGTGCATCGCTAGTTAGCAAACCAGAACCAGGTATTGAAATACAAGGTACTTTTGCAACGGAGACGTTTGAAATACTGCAGAAAGACTTTAATGTTCCCGCAGAAAACATGTTCTTGGTAGCAGAAAAGAAGAAAACCAAATTCACTGATTTATAAAAAAATTTATTGTTGCTTACATTCGGGTGCTGGTTCTTGTGGTGCAGTTGTGTTTGGTCCTTGAGCACCGTCATCATCGTCGTGGTCGCCATCTTCGTCGTCTTCATCATCGTCTCCACCAAATCCTAAAGCATTGGCCCAGTCGTCTTCATCACCTTCGGCAACATCCAAAAAGTAGTCAAGAGCGTTTGGAATGATCTTGTCCCTGAAGATCTCTCCTACATCTTGATCAGCCTCGATGAGTGATTGTATTCCATCATCTTCATCTTCCTCATCTTCGTCCTCCTCATCCTTTGGCTCAGGTGCTGTCTCTGCGTCCTTTGACTTGAAGAATTGGAAGAAACTCTCTTGTGGAACTGTCTTTTTGATTTTGCGAACTTGTTTGTTGTTCTTGTGTCTTTGTGTTTTGACTGTTACCTTGACGGTCAAGTCCTTTCCTTCCTTCCATTGGATTTCGGTTCCAACATTCTTGATGGGTGTGTCGTCCTCCTCGTGGTGGAATGTCTTTGTCAACACAGTGTTGGTGAAGTATTCATTTTCTTTAAAGTGGAAATTTAGCTTGAATCCAGCGAGTTTTCCTTCTTCCTCAACGCTCTCGTAGGTGATGTTGACAAGTGCCTTTAGAGCCTCAATGTCATATTCTTTAATCATCTCGTCATGGATTTCGCTGTTTGATAAAACTGTAACCCAAAAGTCTGGGACACCAGCAGCGGCTTCGTCGGCATTTTGACCTGGCTCTCCTCCAGATGTGACCTCCTTTGCCTTCTCTTTCTCGGCTTCGGTGATATCTTTTGTGCCAGATACAATCTCGTGACGTCTTGTATAAAGTGGTTGGTATTTATCATGATATCTCTTTTGCACTTGGTATATTTCAGCCAACATCTTGCTCTTCAACTCATCTTGGTCGAGTTGAATTTGTTGCAAGACACGTACACGCTCAACAACCTTCTTTGTGTTACTCTTGAATAGGTCTTCGTCAGCCTTTTGACGGATTTGCTCCTCTGTTAGTTCTTGGAATGCATCACTGGAGGCTGCAAAGTCGAATGCAAATTGGTTGGCCATTGTGTGTGTTATGTGGTGTGGAAATTCGACTTCAATTTACTTTAACCTGAGGTTGACTAATTGAAGTTTACCATCAAGTACTTGTAACTAAGTGACCGAACATTGAATATTTGATTCAACAAACACAAAACATTAAATTTCACGACAAGTCATTTTTTAATTTTTCGTACAGAATCTCCTGCGAGTGATCATCAAACATGAACGAGTGTAGCCAGTTGATAGTTTGAAAAATTCCTTCTCTTTGGTCCTCCTTCATGAGACTCCAATTTTCAACTTCTGTCTTGTGAACAACGCACAATTTATCATCCTGTACTTGAACAATAAGAAGAGTTGCGTGGTAGCCGTACAAAGAAAACACAGGAACAACACAGTCGTCTTTAATGTTCTGACAATTGGTTATAAAGTCCTTTAAAAATGTCTCTTTTTCATGTTGAACCACAAACAGGCAGTTTGTCATATAATTGGGATGATGAATGTGAAAGTATGTGTCCATATTTAGATTTGATTTGTGATGACTTTTCTTTTAGATTGTGCAAATAGGACGAACTTACGTGATTTCAAAATCGCCAACATCAAAGTTGCCGACTCTATATAAAAAGAATTCTACAAGCCCATTTGGGAAACGAACTTGGTTGTTTTTTTCTCTTTTTTCAATCACACCCAAAGTTTTCTGGATGTGATAAAGAAAGTTCCAAGAGGCAGGGTCAATGATGGCATCTTGTTTGTTCACCGTTTGTAATGCATTCATTGAATCATCTAGTGCTGCGTAGGGAATCTTATGTGAGGTTGTGTGTTATATTCGTCTCGTACATTTTTGAATAGATAATCGAATCTGTCTTTTATCTCGCTTTTATCAACAGTGCTCATGGTTATCAGGTCATTTAGAGTGCAGAACCTATTGTAAAGTATTCTGTTGTGTTTCAGAAAGGCTATGTTGCACGTTCTCCTCAAAATCATGATTGTTGTGTTGTTAGTCAACTCTATCCAAACAAAAACTAATGAACAAAAAATACAAACAATAGTTTTAATCATTTTATTTTTGAATTCAACTGCTTGCATAATTTATAATGAAAGCTAATATCCGCTTCCGGTCCTCTGTTGACCCATTCTTCAAACTTACTACTCATATATTTTTCTACTCGCTGATAGGCCTCCGTATCGCTATCACAAATTTTATCAATACTTCTCATCATCTCATTCATACATTTGATCCTTTTTTGCATATAAGAAGCATATCTCTTTGGGAGCGGACACGGATTCACAATCTCGCTCTCATGTTGATCCCTTTGTACTTCATGATATGAAAACATTTCTGGAGGATATTCTTTTGCAATGGATAGAGTTTGATCTTTAGTATTTGTTACATATGTCCATTGGTCAAATAGATTTAGTCTGTAATATATACCAGCATCGCGAACGTGCTGTGCTTGGTTTTTGTAAGCAGAATTGTACGGAGCGAACCAAATGTCTTGGTTATTATCAAACACAAATGGTTCTACATTAGCGGAGATGAAGAGATTGGAATCTTTACATTCATCAACAATGATTGCATTACAAGTGGCTACAATATTAACACAACGGCAATTTTCAACGCGTAAAATAGTTGATACGGCACCTAGCATGATGGTACACGATTCACAATTTCTAATAACAACATTATTTGTAATACATTGTAATATATAAATTTGAGACATTTGACAGTTTGTTATGGTTCTCACCATGTCATCATGGTAGACGACCTCATTCTTTAGACCACTTAAATGTTCGTTCGGGGAGAAGTGCTGGTTGGGTTTCGAAAGGTGATTTCTAATCACTTCCTTTTTATAATTTAATTCAAGGTTGAACGTTTTTCGACTTACCGATGCTTTGCTAATATCCAATGGTGACCATTGTAGAGCCTGTGAAAGTGACGTGTCTATGATGGCTGTACCAGTCATGATTGATAAATGATCGACGTCATTCTCCTCTATTGCACTTCTCTTGGTACACGTGAGCGCCAACGCACCGCTTACTTTGCTGGCCAAAAATTCAGTTAAACATCTTTGGTGTAGCTCAGGGTCTTCCTCTTTCGCGAGAATTGGCGACGCACTAATTGAATATTGCAACCACACAAATAAAAGGAGTTTGTGCAAAGAAACTCTAGTTTGATCAATATGCCGCTCTACGCGCTGTTAGTAAATATCGGTATTTGAGTAGTACCAAAGTCGCCAAATTTTATCGCTTTTTTTTGCGAGCGATTATAATGCAGTCGCTCCGCTGGAGTTTGAGATATGACCCGAAAGATTTTAAACATACTATCATCATTCAGTTATATAATCATATTGGGCATACTATTTTGCGACAGATGATGGCATATTGAGCTTTGAAGATGTGAACTTGTGCCAATCACAGTATGCTATCTGATCTGGATACTTTTTGGATTCTATTAAATGCCGGAACATCACCTCTATTGCTTGTGTTGATATGCCTCTGCATAATTTGGTGGGTAGATGAGCGATTTCAACATCCATTTATTTAATCTTGGGCTGGTCAACTAAACAGTTACAACTTGGTAAGGCTTTTTGGTGATGTTCACAAATCCTCTATTTGATCGACGAAAATTTATCTTATTACTGTGCCAGTTCTTTAAACAACGTTCATTCCTTCAAATTTAGAGGTTTATAAATGATCAACCATAAAATTGGAGGTAAATAATTACGGTACATTTAATTGACCATGAGAACTCTAAATGACATATCAAAGCTGCTTTGGCAACATTTGAGAGAGGCTGATGTATTTTCATCTTCATGCACAAGTTATCTTGTTTTTCTTAAAGTAACAATACTGAATGTTCATACTAACATTGATGATAGAGTCAAAGAGGTTGTCCGTATCATTTGTATAGTTTTCATATAGAACCCAGATGGAACGATATGAAAAATCACTGGCAGCAATTAATCGATGAGGTTGGTTGAAGCGATTATTTGTGCATTTAACATCGAGAAGCATAATAATTATTCTCTTCTTTTATTCGAGGCTGCGGCCTTGTGCTCCATAATTAGAGCTATACCACACAGTAAATGCAAACCTTACTCTGAATTTGCTGCTCTTGTGGAGTCGAAAATGAAGAAAGATCATTCAAGGGTAATGGAGAATGCTTACAGCTGTTTTCAAAGTCTAAATAATTGGATTAAAGCATTCACTTTAAAGCTTACAACATTGACAAATAGTATGGGTTTTATTATTTAATTCTTTAACATTGGTAGCTCATGCAGATGAATGGCCAAAGGACTGGGTTTGCCATCAACATAGAAACGCACACACAGCTGGGAAGTTATACATGAGGAGGAGACATGATCCTGCAGATTATTCTGTACCTCCACTAGATATCGGAGGCAGCGCACGCATTCCTAACAATAATCTTTGCATCACCAAGCAAGATGTACTTAACATTTTAAGGAGGTTCCACGATGAAATACGTGATTTAAGGTGTGCTTCTCAATTTTTTTACAATAATTAACTGTTAAGTGAGCAGTGGTTCAGTAAAACGATAGATGACAAACAACCAAAGAAGAACGAAGTAAATACACCCCTTCGCACTGGTGTTCGTGTGATGAGTGAAAAAGAAGTAAACAAGCAACAAAACCAAAAAGTCAAAACAAGAAAAACGAAATCTGAAAATGGCCTCGCCAGCTCAAATAAAAGTAATGAAGATGTTGGGACTACGGAAAATAACATTGAGCAAGAACACGAAGGACTGCCCGTGAAGATAAACAAAAACCATCATGCATGGGAGGAGGGACTAGTCCATAACACCGAAAAGGAAATCCAAACACACATTAACAATCCAAAATACCTTCAAAAACACTCCATTACAGATAATAGATATTCTCATTTGCCCCCACCACGTGAAAACACCACAAGAATAATACCAGATGAGACCTTCGCGAGTTCATTAGAGCGGCACAATAAGTCACAAATCAATATTGAAGATTATGGGAACACGCCCAACACCTCTACACAATCCGAACACAAACCGCTTGGCTTTGACACAAACAATAACAACAGTAACACACCCTACATTAAACCCTCGGTACCAATTGCTTCGGTGTGGACTGACCAAAGATTCGCCTCTCATAATCTACACAGTTCGGGTATGAAAAAGTTGGAAAAAATGTATGAGTTTGACTATTCACAAATTTTTGATATGGCAAAGTACACCAAAATCAAGTCGTCACCAAATTTGACAAACTCATATAACAGCAGCTATTACTCAAATGGAGGTGGCCTCAGCATAAAGAAGCAGGTCATGCTACATCACACAAAATAACACGCTCTTTAATGTCATAAATATTAAATCCTTGATTCTTCTTTTGTTCTGTTTTCAACAATTCGATATTGCAATCAATCTCATCCCATGAACTCTGTTTAAAGTATAATATCATGCGGTAATACTATATGACTTCATATGTACACTTTATTTTTTTAAAACAGGGATAAGCCTGAAAGTTTATTGGTAGTTATACAACCCCCGTCAATGGTTATTGATGAGTTACCTTACACTAAAATCTTTTATATATACACATCACTGAGAAAGTGATTGCTCTTGTTCACTATTGGCCTTGTAAACACATCGATCATATGTACACTTTAACACTTATAACGGTACCCGCCGTTGGACACTGAAAGATTGACCGGCCAGATTTAGCAATTCTAAAAAGGTATGAATGGACGAGAATATTATTCCCCAAACCTGTACAGTCAACCGATAATTATTTATAATTGAGCCCACACATGATTGGTGCTGGTGTGAGAACAACACACGGCTTGTGCAAGCTTCTACCATTGATTGTATTATATTTTATTTTTTCTTTTAGTAGATGCGAAAGCACAATATTTAGCTTCGGTGTAAGTTTTTTTTATGTTTAACGTCTAACTCGTTAGACAAATTCCAACGGCGAGCTCGGACAAAGCTCATCATACCCTCAAACAGCTCCCCTAAGTGGTGGCCGATTGATTGACTCACAGAATATTACGAAAGTAGTGGCAACGAGACATGCCACCATAGCTCTTACTTCAAGTGGCGCGATTTATTCTTGGGGGTCGAACTTTTTGATTGATAATCCCATTCAACCCAACGCTAACGTGAGCAGCTATTATGAGCTCTCCATCACCGACGACGGGTCCACATTGGGCCAGAGCTCCGCCGCGCCTTATAGGATATATTCACCCCAGGTTATAACAAGTGTTAGCAGCATTCCCTTTCAGGACATTTGCGCGGGGGAATTTCATGTTTTGTTGCTAGCTACAAACGGCTCCGTATATACCTTTGGAAGCAATTATTATGGCCAACTCGGTACATCAAGCTCGGCCTTTGATCCCACATTAATCACAAGTGTTGGAGTTTCCGTTACAAATATAACTTGTGGAGCTCAGCACTCACTTTTATTGGGCGCAGATAACAAATTATACTCCTTCGGTCGCAACGATCGGATGCAGACCTTTGTAACCAGTTCTTTAACATCAACCCTAAATGTTGTTTACAATTTCACATCAACTTCGCCTGTTTTTGCCTCTGGATCAACTGCCCAACACACGTGTTTAATCGACGGAAGCACGATAGGTTGCTTTGGAGACGATAGATTCGGTCAGTTAGGTGACGGAAGCACAAACTAGTAAGTATCAACTTGATGAATTTTAACCAACTCAACATTAGTGGAAAACCTTTCGTCAACATTGTGGATACCAATAGTGTTTTGGTTGGAAAAACCATTAGAAAATTATCTGTAGGATCAGCACACACGGTGGTTCTTACGAATACCGCCAACAATTTAATTGGTTGGGGTTCAAACGTAAACATTCAATTCACACACATCGTTTATTAATATAATAGAAATACGGGGAATTGACCGGAGACGGTCCATATGCGAGCGTACCCCTAACATTGAATGTTTCTGCCTTGTCATCCTACAACATTGCAAACGTGTTTGCTGGATATTATTCAACATTTATTGTAACATCAGATTATAAATTATTCGCCACAGGATACAACGGTTTCTCTAATCTTGCAGTTGGAAGTTCATTGGTGGGAAGATTAATCAAAAACTTTGTATTTGTAACATCAACAAGCAGTCGAATCGTATCAATGGGATTCTCCAGATATCACACCGTGGCAGTTACTGAGAGTGGAGAGTACTTTGTGTGGGGATGGAATACAATGAATACATTTGGACTCGTCGCACCACCAACGGTCACCGTATCATCAGTGAACGCAAACACGGTCGTATCCAATCCATCAGGCAAAAAGATCGTGGCTGCCTCTTCAGGTTGGAGATCCAGTTCTTTATTAGCCAGCGATGGTACAGTTTATACCATCGGAGCTAATGATAATGGCGCCCTTGGAGCTAATGACACCAACACATTAACTCGCCTAAGTCCATCATCACCCTTGAGCCTTCCCTTCTCTGTCAATAGAGTCCATTCAGGCTATGCCCGCACAATCGTTCTAGGTGACTCTACCAACACTAATAACATTGTTGGTTGGGGTCAGAACGAAGTGTATGGTGCTCTAGGATCCGGTCAATCATTAACGAATGAATTTGTGCCAGTGTCGCTTGCCACAGGAGCAATCAACGGAGTCAGCATTAATCATGTCTCGTTAGGTGGTCTATTCACAATTGTACTGGACACCAATGGTAACGTTTATGGAGCAGGATACGGATATCAAAATATGCTTGGTAATGCTGTCTTTACTGATACTACTGTATACTCGTCCTATATTCCCATAAACGTAGGAAATAAAACGATCAAAGCCATCTCTTCTGGATTGAGACACACCGTTGCACTAGCAACCGACAACACTCTATGGGCATGGGGAAACGGAGATTATGGTCAAACAGGAACTGGCTCCTATACAACAGGCATAGTTCCCACACAAATCACCACGCCCACTACCGATAATATAGCGAGCATCACTACAGGTCACTATCACACATGCTACTTGACTGCAGGTGGAGTGTTATATTGCTGGGGACGTAATGATTTCTGTCAGATTGGAGGCACCTTGAATGTCAACAAGAATTCACCAGGTTCACCCGTATCCAATGGAGCTACATTCTACAACAACTACAACAGAGCACAGCCATCCATGGTATCCGTTGCTAAAATTGCTGCTGGTGGCTCTAGAACAGGATTCATCACGGAATCAAATAGAGCGTACATGTTCGGCATGCACATGGGTTTGTTGTTGGGTGATAGGATATCGAACAGCATCAGACATTCATGCTTACCGGTCGAAATATTCGGAATGAACTATACATCAACAACCAACGTGGCACCAAGTCCACTCACAAGAATTTCACCAGGATACGTTAACACCTTGATCACCATGGACTACCAAAACTGCTACGGCATTCCATCTCACGATGTTAATGTGTGCGGTGGAAGAGGATTGTGTGTGGGATTGGATACTTGCGTGTGCTATTCGAATGACACCTACAGCGACAACAACAACCAATCGATTGATTTGAAGATTTATGGAAACATTGCTTCTTCAGATTATCCCCTGGTGAGTACAGATACCAAAATATACAATGAAGTGTCCTCGACGATCGGTGGTAAATGGGCCAGCGTTGATGGCATATCGTATAACTTTACCCTTGCTACCACCACTTCAGTAATGTTTAACGTAAAGATTCTAAGAAGATCCAGTACGTGCTTCCCCAGCACCAGAAACCTCACAATGACATATCGATTGGAATTGGATGGTGTTGATATTGGAACTTGTAACACTGGATCCTTCACTCACGTCAACTTGCACAGAACCATTTACTTCTCTGCCATTGCAAACGTAAGTGCTGGTAATCACTCTGCCGTATTGACGGTGTTCCTACCGAACGATCAAGTACCCTCTGGATGTTATGAGATGATAACTAAACTGTCGTTGACCTCTCCTAATGTGATTCGTGATCGTGAGATTGTTGTACAACAATTTAATCCCTCTAGAACAGCTTATGCAAGAATATATACTCCATTAATTATAGGAGCAAATTACAATTGCACCAGCGTCGATCCAAGCACCTGCTACAGTGTGAACTTTAATGCATCATCTACTACATGGTCTGCATTACCAGGTGGTGATTTGACCACCAACTATACTGTCACAGATGCAGGAGGATCGCTCTACATTACTGCTGATCTCACCAGAATCAATTGTGATGTCGATACCAACATCAACTTTAGAATAGCAGTCGATAACGTGACCGTTGCAGAGGCCAATAGTTTAGAATGCTTCCATGAATATGCAATGCTGAGTTGGGTGGGTGTTGCAAAGAATCTTGCCGTCGGCAATCATGTCATTAGCGTACAGTACAGAACACAACCCGGAAAGACGATCATCATCAAGGCTGATACTGATGCGGGAAGCGACAGAAGGTTATCGGTGGTGTATTTCCCAGGTGGTGCGAACGTGAATCAACTCATTCAACAGTCCAACTCAAACATCACAGAGTCAGTAACCCCAGCAGTGGTACCTACTCGTTACGTTCCAACTATTGATACTCAGAGAACACAAAATCTACCAACAGAAGCTTCTTATAACTTTACTCTTCAACAACAATCGGACGTGTATGCGTTCGTTTATTTGACTCAAGTAGCTACCAACTATCCAAGTGATGTCAGTAGTGCTAATAACTTTGTGATTTATCGCCTCACATTGGATTCGGTGCCTGTATCAGCAGTGCCATCCATGAAGCCCGACTATGGCACTGGTCGATATGTCTCCACCGTCACATTGACAGGTCATTTACAAAACCTTACTGCTGGTCTTCATACGTTGCGTGTTCAAATTTCTCACTTTGGTGCAAACACTAGATTCATCGAGTCCTACCCACCATCACCAGCCTCCAATCAAGATCAATCGCTTCCAAAGCAACAAAGACAGTTTACCGTGATTATATATCCACGATCAACAAACACGACTGGATACTTTGGTCCCACATGTGGTCAAATGTCTTGCTATGGTCAGTTGGAGAATAGCAACAGTGTTTGCAATAACAAGAATGGAACATGTGTAGGATATAATAGTTGCGTATGTAATGCTAATTATACTGGATCACAATGTGAGATTCCAATTTGTTATGGAATACAAGCAAATAAGGCGAGCGTATGCAGTGGAAATGGAACGTGCGTAGCGGCTAACAAGTGTGTTTGTACATCAAACTATGCTGGATCACAATGCCAATACCCCATATGTTCAGGTAAAAGTTCAAATGATGCATCGGTGTGTAGTGGACATGGAGTGTGCTCGGCTCCTTCTTCGTGTATTTGCGATGCTGGTTATTATGGAAACAATTGTCAATTCCCATCATGTGGTGGAATTGTATCCACTAATGCTACGGTATGTAGTGGCAGAGGTATTTGTACCGGCTTAAATACTTGTAATTGTAGTGCTGGATATACTGGCAACAATTGCGAATATATATTGTGTGGTGGAGTGAGTTCGCAATTAAGTATTGTTTGTAGCTCTCATGGTACTTGT
>JAOPGA020001401.1:0-55585 GCA_026419775.2 Acrasis kona | reverse complement strand
ATGATACGATCCCAATGGTCTTCAAGTAGAAATCTATTATTGGCATCCGAGATATTGGTTCGGTACTTTTGTTTGTAATCGACAATAAATATAATTTTGTAAACTATATCGTCTTACAATGTTCAAGAACCTAAAATTCCACAATCTATTGCTGACGACGATTTACCAACACATGGTTCAAAAGATCCTTGTCACAAATACGCATGCCCGATTCAAACTTGTCTAGAAAGGAACAACTACAATCAAGAAAAATGCAAAGCTGAAGTCACAAAGTATAATGACTGTGTCAAGAAGCTCATAGAAGAAAGAGAAAAATTGAAAAATGCAAAACAAAGCACCGGTTAATTAATTGGAAGACAAAATCATTTGAGATCAGCATGTGCGATTCAGCGAAACAATCATTAAAATAACATTAAAATACTACTCTGTTTCTTCCATTATAATTTATTGTTGAAAAAAATCAAGTATGGCAATTAAATCAGAACTGATGATGTCTGTTCTATCTTGCCATAAATAACCATACTGGAGAACAAAACCAAGTTCTGGATCAGAATCTTGGAATATGGTCATTTCTTGTTCACTTGTACCATTGTGGCTATTTTGGAATATGATTTTGTAATCATTCAACTTGAAGATCAAAAAGTTGTTGGAAGTCTAACATGGGTGTTCACGGATTGTGGCAGCTGCTCTCACCTGCAGCAAGAACCATGTCTTTAGCAAAGTTAAGAGGAAAACGAATAGCTGTTGATATAAGCGTGTGGCTACATCAATTTGTACACGGGATCATGACGCACGAAGGATACGAAAACGAATTACAGGATGACGAACACCAAAAAAGACATCACAGACTATATCTTATTGCCCTGTTTCATAGAATATGTAAATTATTATACTACGGTATTAAGCCAGTATTTGTATTTGATGGCATGACACCCATCATCAAGAAGAAAACTGTTGTAAGTGCCGAACAATGATCGATTCTCTAATCATTTAGGCCAAAAGAAGGCAACAGAGGAAAAACGATGAGATCAAGCTACAAAAAGCAGCAAGAAAGTTATTAAAGAATAAAATGAAATCGTTCGCCGTCGAGCATGCAATCAAGTCACATGAAAAAAAGAAAACAATGTTAAACGAAGCAGGAGAGTGGGAGGAAGTTCCAGATGAGATTCTTGATTCCGCGGACAATATCGACGAAAATGATCCAAACTACTTGCTCAACGATCCAAAAAATTATGACTTTGACTTTGACGACGTAGACGAAGAAGAAGAACATAATGACCAAGTAAGAGACATGGTAGAGAACATTGTAGCAAGTACCAGAGGACAAGAAATTGATCAAGATTCCTTCAGAGCACTACCACCAGACATTCAAGCTCAAGTCATTCGTGAGTTGAGAAGTGCAAAGAGATATCAACCGCCAGCAGCCATCACACAAATGAAAACACAGGACCCAGCAGCATTTTCTTCCAACCAACTCAAGCAAATGATTACGAACAGAGCCGCAACCAAACAATTACAATCACTTGCCGCTAAAACAGAAATGGACGAAGCAAGAGGAGCCTTGATGAAGAAGGAAGAATTCCAAGTGTTACAATCAGGTACCATTAGTGGATCGCCCGACACCAGGTTCGTCTTGGCTCAAAGAACACCAAAAAGAAATCACGATCCAGAAATCATTCACATCAAGTCAGAAGAAGATCAAGAAGACATGGACCCAAGAATCGAACAAATTCATTCATCACCAACACACGATAAAGAACAAGTCGATGATGATGACGATGACGACGATGATTTTGAAACGGTACCACTTGCTACGGAAACAACCAATACTAGTAAACCAAACGAAATTATAAACATTGAAGATGACGATCATGATGAAGACGATGGAGATGATGATGATTTTGAAAAGGTAGTTGAGATTGAAACCGACTTTATACGATCCGAACCACCCGATGAATTGGATGACGAATTATTTCCAAGTTCCATTTTCGAAGCATCATCAAAATCACTACTCGATCAATTCAACGAATCATCACAACCAACATCACCGTTACAAAACGAAAAAAACATTTTATCGGACATTGACGTCGACGAACAAATTGCACTTTTAGAATCCATTTCGAGCAAACAAACGTTACAGACACTAGATGATGATTTTTTGGAAGATGAAGACCATGATGATCATGTCGAGGAAATTACATTTTCACATAGTCCCGTTGTAGAAAGTTCACCGACTAACATTTCGGAAAGTAATTCCAAAACATTACATGTTGATGATGATGATGATGATGATGTGAATGAGAAACAAATTGAAAATGAAAAAATTTCACAACCAGTCGTCAATATCTCCACCAGAAAACCAGTAGGGGAGGTAATCTCATTAAATGTAGATGACGATTCTGATTCGCAAGATGAACAAGAACAACATTTATCAACCAACAACAATCAACCTAACCAAATGGAAACTTCTCCACCACCATCTCCTTCGAAACCAACAACACCATCAAGTGACGAAATGACAACAACATTAGATCAAGATGACATTAATGACATTTTGAATTCACCACAACAACAAATACAACCTACCACCAATACAACACCAACAAAAGATAACGATAACACCGCCTCTACAAAAAAATCACAAAATCAAAATGTAGAAATTAGGAATTCACAAGATAAAGATTTATTCAAAACACCACAAAAAAAGAGCTCATCATCGAATTCATCCACTCCGATCAAATCAATCGCGACGCCATCGCCTTCCGCCTCACAACACTCATCGCCTCCAATCAAACCAACCACGAGCACTCCATCACCACAAACACTAAATAAAACTAATCAACAAACGCCTCCTCTGATTCAAAATACACCCGTTCGTTTCAATGCACCATCCACTGCTAGTAGAGGATCGAATACGCCAAAATCACATTCGTCAAAATCAGATGATGAACAATTGGCAGTAATGCAACAATTACAAAAACAATTGGAAAGAGAGCGTCAAGAATTATTGGCTTCGCCTATGAACTTACCATCGTCGTCCTCTTCCTTTTCCTTCAAGAGATCTACGCCAGAGCAACAAAGACTTGTGCAATCAAAATCTAGAAATTTAGATTATTTGAATGACACATTGATTGAATGTACCAAGGAAATGTTAAAGTCGTTCGGAATACCGTACGTAGAGAGTCCGTATGAAGCTGATGGACAAGTTGGTTTTCTTAATAAAATTGATTTAATTGATGGTGTGATTACTGAAGATTCTGATGTGTTTTTATTTGGTGCTACTAAAGTCTACAAAAATGTTTTTGGGAGCTCTAATAGTTATTCCGCTGCGAGGGAAGGCGATGGCTCTGGTCCTGTTAGTTCTCATGGGTCCGTCAAGGATATCGAAGAATATAGCATTAGTAGGATAGGTAAACAATTGGGCTTGAAGAGATGGAACTTGGTCCAATTGGCAATGTTGTTGGGAAGTGATTATACTGATGGCGTTCATAATGTAGGAATAGTGACCAGCATGCAAGTGTTGGCGTCATTTAATAAAAATGAATCCTTGGATGAAAAATCCGAGGAATCAAAGTTAAGTGCTGATGATTTGAGTTTAATCATGGATGGAATGTCTTCTTTTGGTGAATGGGTTCGTGATTTGTCTCCCTATCCCGTAGCCGATAAACCTGATCCCGATATTGACGATCGTCTAGAGTTGTTCAAATACAAATACAGAAATGCTAAAAGAAATTTCCTTCTTCCTGAACATTTTCCTGATGACAAAATTGTAAAAGCATATTTAAAACCTCAGGTCGATACTTCTGATGAGACTTTTGAGTGGGTGCCTTTGGAGAAGTTGAATCTTGAGTTCCTGTATGATTACTGTAAAAACAATTTATTGTGGGATAGGCAGAATGTAGATAGGTACCTAAATATAGTGAGCGAAGAGAGGAAAAAGCACAAGAAAGAAAGTAATACTATTGACAAGTACCTGGTTAAACAAAAACCTGTGGCCAAGATTCAGAGTGTTAGGTTAAAAGGTGCTGTCCATAATTTGAAGAGGAAATACGAAGAGGGGGAAAAGATCTCTGGGAAAAAAAGAAGAAAAGCTAAAAAATGATTGGAAACATCAGTTTCATAAATGGAAGAGTATGCTTAATTTTAAAGAGAACAATAAACGGAGAGATTTGTAGAAATGTAAAGAACTGCGTAGATTCATGTGTACGCAATAATATACTTTAAAGCATTCTCTGTATGGACAAAAACTCATTATCTGCCCGGTCTGGTTCGAAAATAAAAAAGGCAACAAAGATGTTGTACCAAGCTGACGGCCGAACAAACATAAAGAGGATTAGGGACCACACAACTTTGATGTAACGTCCGAAATGATAATCAATAATGTGTTTAATGAGAAAATTTATTTACAAAATGTACATTACAAGCTCTTTTGATTCAAAGCGGTGTTAAGCTCGCTTCTATCGACAACACCGTTTAAGTACCTTGGGGGCATATCCTTGTCGCTAAACACGACAGCTTTTTTGGTGTCCTTGGCGTCGGTATAGTATGTGTGGTCGTTTGGTTTTAATACGTTTACTTGGTCGTTGATGGCTTCATTGCCCTCCCACTCGCGCTTGTCGTAGACTGCACTGCGAGCAACGAAGAACGATCTTTGTTGAACGAGTGATACTGCTCTGGTAGAGTTGCGAATATTGCGAATCATGATGTGTTTGATTTTTTGGTTTATGAAATGATGTTGGGAATATCTTGATCAATTTATATCTTTGGCTGACCAGTAAGATTTGAACCTTACAAAAACAGGTAGTTATTTTTAGTTGGGTATTGTTGGTTGTTCCTTTTTTTATCCTTGGTCAACTTAAAATGTGCACTTACCGGTATTAAGATTTCATCCTTTTATGCGAATCTTCCACATGTAAGTATTCCAACCGAAGATATAAATAAAATAATCATTAAGATACATATCCATTAAATTTGATTGCCAACATAGAAGTAGCTTTGTTTTTGATGTGAAAGGATTTTCTTTTTGATTTTAAGTCCCTAAAGCTTTAAAAAATACAAACCTCTTCATGAATGCGAATCGTTTGTTCGTTTTCCAATCTAAAAGGAAATAGTTGACTATATTACAATAGCTTCAAGCCCATGAGCTTTCTAACAGAAAAGCAGCGCTGTGATTTGTAAGTTTCGAACGTCAAAACTTTCTGCTTATATACAGGGAGACAGCAATCTTTGATTATTTAAAGTCGCGCAGTTACACCAATTCACACGAGGCTTTTTCTAAAGAATGCACAGCCAAATTGAACAATAGTAACAATCGCGACAATCACTCGAAAATATGTCATCTCGAAAAAAAGTGGAACACCTTGTCCATTCAACAAAAAAGAGTACTGGAACTGGAGTCAAAAGTAGAAAAGCTGCAAGAAGAGTTGGAAAAGTATAAATCAGGTGAAGTGCATAAGCAGCTTAATGATGAAAGGAAAAGCACCTTGATGCCGACCAAGCCGCCAAAGTTAGAGCTCGTCGGTCACAGAGACACAGTTAACTGTGTGAGTTTCCATCCAAATTACTCTCTAGTAGCTTCTTGCTCCGACGACTCCTCCATAAGAATATGGGACTATGAAAGCGGAGAGTTAGAAAAGTCACTTAGAGGACATACAAACAGTGTAAACTATATATCTTTTGACAACGAAGGGAAAAAATTAGGTAACTCAGTTTGTCATAATCATTCATTAATGCATGCAGTATCCTGCTCTTCTGATTTGAGCATTAGAGTTTGGGATTACAACACAAGCACATGTATTAAAGTTTTAATGGGCCACGAACATAACATTAGTTGCGTTGAATTTATACCCCCTAATGGAGAGAGGATAATATCTTGTTCTAGAGACAAAACAATCAAAATATGGGAGGTCAACACAGGGTAATTATATACAAATACATACAATCTAACTAGTTGTAGCTTTTGTTTGAAAACGTTTCATGACCACGAGAGTTGGGTTAAAAAAGTATCAGTTAATCACGACGGAAGTTTGCTAGCTAGCTGCTCTACAGATAATGTACTATCAGTTTACAATTATTTTTTACTAATATTAGACGATAAAAATCTGGAACTTGCAATCGGGTCAATGTATAAGCACTTTGAAAGGACATAGCCATGTTGTAGAATTTGTTCATTTCTCTCCCCATATTGAGCATACGGACAACAGTCAACAACTAATATTGAGTGGCTCAAGAGATAAGACGGTCGTAATTTGGGATGTTGGTTCTACTGAACCGGTGTTTGTATTGAGAGGGCACGATAATTGGGTACGTGATGGACTTATAATGAACGGAAATAGATTTGCAATCACTTGCAGTGATGATCATTCAATAAAAGTTTGGGATATAGCGACAGGAATTTGTGTGAAGACGATAGCGGAGGCTCATCCGCATTTTATAACATGCCTGAAAATGAACAAAAGAACACCAGTTTTATGCACTGCGGGGGTGGATAAGACAGTAAGAATATGGAATTGCTTATAAATTATGTATTATTGCTAGAAATACTTTGCCTTCTGCTTCTCCTCTCTGCTGACCTTTTGCTCTCCTCCCTTCTGAACCACCTGTCAACTGTGTCGTTGTAAATCAAACAACAAATATTCATCAAAGTCATTGCTGAACACGTCCAGAACGAAAGGAATCCAACAACTTCCTGTACAAAATACTGCAAGCTACCTCTTTCCAATGCCGACCAGAGATTATGATTAAGGAACGAGTTTAAAGAATCTACAAATGGTAAATGTTGCGGAATGAATTCTGCAATATGGTTAATGAACATGTAGTCGTGGCCCTTATTATTTAGAATCGCGGAGAATGTTATTAAAATAAAAGGAATTACCAACAACTCAATGACCACAATCATCATGAATTTAAAGTTCTTTAACAGATACTTTTGTAAAAAATCAACCTTTGCAGAAGAGCTGATACTCTCCTTAGCAATGGTCGCAGATTCTAATCCTTTGGACAAGACGCTGAACATGTAACTTTGGAAATAAGGACGAACAAATAACAAACGGACCGTGCCAGTTAAAAATAACAACCACAATAAAGAGGCTCTGTACATTGACTTGCTTACAAACATGTCATAAATGGGTCTTAAAAACATACAAGCCGTCATGAACGGCAAAATTAAATTTAAATAACTCAAATACTTTTGTGCAATCACTTTTTTGGTCTTTTTTGTTTGCTCCATCATAATGTTGCTTCCGAAGTACCAATGACAACGAATGGAATTAACTATCGGAGTGAAACATGTATAACTTAAAAGTCCGCTCAGGAAGGCAAGAACGAATTTGAATAAAAGTGGTTCCGACGGCATCCTTGTGGTCCAAGCATAGTAATCCAATATGTTAACATCAACAAAAGTTTTGAATTCTTGATAGGCTACGCAGCGTGAAAAACAATAAAATCAATTACGTACCTTCATCTACATTGAAGATCACAAGTCGGTTATTCTGTTGCATGAAGATGAGAC
Source organism: Acrasis kona (assembly GCA_026419775.2). NCBI lineage: Eukaryota > Heterolobosea > Eutetramitea > Acrasida > Acrasidae > Acrasis > Acrasis kona. The sequence goes on along the minus strand of JAOPGA020001401.1, from coordinate 48,075 downwards.
TGACAAGGAATGAAACGACACTAAACCAAAAGCACACAACACCTTGTGTGGTGTCCTTTAAATGTGGGGATATTCCGACGCTCAACACGTTAGATCTGTATTTAGTGATTAATGAGGTAATAAAGCATTCGAACGGTACATGCACATTAAAATGAGTAGGATTTGGCATAAAAGTGCCCATAGAGAGTCTCTTCCTGTATACTGCTCGAACAATAAAGAGAACACATAATTGACTGCTGTAATAAATCCAAGGGATACTAAATTATCATAATCTTTGTAGAAGTACAGACCACTGGGAACACCAGATCTGATCTACAATAATATTAGACGAGAGCAATAATAATGTACCTTCTCAAACCTCAAGTAAAACTCTGTTTTTCTCCTATAACGCGTGAGAATTTGAACACAACAATAAATTACTTTTTCTCCTTATCTTCCTTCTTATCTTTGTTTGTCTCTTTTGTTGAAACTTGTTGTGGTGGTAATACAATCTTGAGACCCAGTAATAGGCGTTCAGGGCTTAATATACGATCGGTGAGTATCATTGTTAGAAATATACTGAGTAGCAAAAATACAAAATCAATGCCAATCAGGGTCATTCTCGTGGGTTGCTAATATCAGGCTCTGAAGAAATAGTTGACTATTACAACCAAATGTATCAATGTTCGAAGTGGCTTGAGGTATCTTTTGACCTTCTTTTACGTGACACTATAAATTAAACTTAATGCACAAGACATTAGATCCATTAATATACCACGAACAGAACTACACAAAGATAAGTAGTGGGTTTGTTGTAGTAGGTTTCTAAAAGTTGCGTTAATATACAACGAGCTTTGTTCATTTTAAAAGATGTAACAGTAAGTAATGTCACAGCATTTATTAAAAAGTAAAAGCACTGCGACTCGCGTGCTTCAAAAAACAATGAACCACACCAAACGTTATTTGTCTAATAACTACGAAAGCATTAAGGGCATATGAGAGAATGTGTTACGCTACAACAAAGCGTGCTACGAAGTGCGACCAAGTACCCAAGAGAGAATGTGTCCATTGTAAACGACCAAAAAGGAAATAATCATGATTCTCAACAGATCGCGAGACTGGCTAAAATAATAGAGCAGCCGTTATCACAGGGCTGTGACAATATAAATTAAATTTATAGTGTGGTGGCCGAAAATTACTATTAACAATATTCTGATTGGTCTCACCAAAAATTGATAGTTTAAAATAACAGTTTTACCACGCAGGCTTGACTGATTGTAAAACCACGTATTATCCCACTTTTCGATACCGGAGGTGCAGGTAATTCATTTGCTGAATATGAAACTCGAACTCACCAATCACAGAAACAATGAACAACCCGGACTCCATTGAGATGGAAAATACATCAAATGAAACAACAACTCACAATAAGGATATAGAATTGGAGGACGCCGGCATCCAAAGACTAATACAAATCGAACTAGAAGAAAAATCAATTCAGAATCAACTCCAGTTAGAAATTGCCAAAGCAAAGCAAAACAACACGATAAGAGCTGACCAACAACAAGACAACGAACTTAAAATCAGACATACCAGAAGGCGCCTCAATGGTAATCATGTCGCCACACCGAAAACGATAAGTCCCAGTTACGACTCTTCACAAAGTTTTGTTTCTCCACCCAAAGAACAAGAATCGACAAAACATGCAAGCACCAGCACAGGCATCACACCAACTCCCAACAATGGCTCCACCACCTCGTCCATGCCATCTCCCACAGCACGAACGGCACCTCACAATCAGTTTCAGTTGATCAACACCATAAACGCAGTACAGCCACCACAGCGCTTCCCACCTTCTCCCAGTCAACATTCGCCCACCCATCAACAACAAGTATCCTCATCAATGATTCAAACGCTCATGACGTTAGGCGGTCCAAGACACGTGATGGCACCTCCGCTGCCTCCATCAGGAAACGGATCCATCAACTCTCCATTGACCAACGGTGCCAACGGACTCATTGTGAATTTTTTAAGCGGCAACAACAAACAACAACTACTACAACAATTCAGAAACGCACCACAATTAAATACGAACGGTACTTCCACTTTTATTTCTCCATTCAGCATCAGCAAACAACAAGAAACGTCGCCGACCCATTCATTTTCATCATCGTCGACATCACCATCCATCCCATCAACATCATCATCGGTGCTCGATAATCTAGGCCTAGTCACCAACGATACACCTCTTCAACGCACATTGCAACCACATCACACGCATCAAGGATGTAGCACGGACGTGCCAGGCGTCGTCACGAACGTAGTGAGTCCGCCGCCCATGCCCAACATGTCCCGTTTCAAACCAATCATCTCCACTCAACCACAATCGGCCACGTGCTTCAACAGCGGGACGATCGTAAGTTTGGTTCCCATTCCATCACAAGCAGTCAACAAGAGGAGTAATCTGATCAGAAGGAATCAAAGCAAGGATGATGCCGATGTCATCAAGAATGATCATGCACAAGCCGTGGAAGATTTTGCAAAACAAATGGCACATGCAGTGATGCAAGAAGAAATCACGAACGAATTGTTGGATTTCGTGAACACTTGTACGAACGATACGTGCACCATACAAGCATCAAAATATCAATTCGACAAATCCAAACATTTACACAAAAAGTCGACGCATCGCAAGAGATTGAATCGAAATGTTTCCGCGAACAGCGACACCGAATTATCGGATCAAGAATCGAACATTGACGAGCATTCTCATTTGGATCATTTTCGTAGGAGCGTCATTTCGGAATGGGAAGAAGTGAGACAAGCGTACAAATGGAAATGGGATTGGTTGACGTTACGTCTGAAACTTTTACAACAAGAATTGGAATGCACCAATCAAGAATTGGATTCCATGCACGAAAATCAAAATTCATCATTGACGCATCACAACGAAGATTCCATTCCGAGAGATTCGACTCATCAAGTCAAGGACCCACGATTAACGTTGCGCATATATCCGCCCATCATTCGTCGCAGAGATGTAGAATCGCATCCCGTGTTCAATTCCACATTTCATAACATGTGCATCCAATCCACATTTCCACATTCCAAATCGTCACTCGGTGGCGTATCATCCGATGACTTGGCCATCGCCATGCAAAAGATTTATCAACCTACTCATTACCCACCAAAGAGGAACATTTCAAAAAAGAATCAAACGGATCATTTAAGGGTAAATGTGCCCAAGAATGAATTGGATTCGAAAAGAAGAAATTCTCACGCATCGTCAAAATCAAATGCATCATCAAATCATCACAATACCACAGGTAAATCTGGCGGTAGACCCAGAGGAAGAAGTAATGCCAATAAGGAAAATGAATTCGACATTGACGACGTTTACATTCCATGGAACGAAATTAGATCTAATTTCAGCATACCAGATGTGAAACCAGTTCAAATATTCACTCCAGAGTGGAGAAGCGTCGAACAACAATTAAAAGATCAACGAGATGCACTCGTAAGAGAAACCGAAAAATTGACCAATCATCAAATTCAATCGCCAACATCATCATCATCAACATTTTCAAATCAATCAAATCACCAAAATGAATCCAATCAAATGGAAACGTCCACGATGAGTAGCGATGAAGACATTTCGGAAGAACGATATTGTAAATTACACATGAACAAGGAATTAGACGAACGAAAACGTTATTTCGAAATCGTGACCATGAAAAAGAAAAAGAAGGAGGACGATAAGAACAACGAACATCATCACGCCGCCATGATCAACGAATCGAGTCAAGATTCGCTAATGAGCACGTTTCAAGAATCTCCAATCACCGCCACCACCGATCATTCCAATCATGAATTTCCATTTGCAAATCACCACAAGAGATCTGCAAGAGAGAACAAACAAATCCTACAGATTTATCAAAGAAGTGTGGACGTGACCCCCGAATCTTACGTACCCGCTCCATACGCCAACAAGGGACAAACGAACGGTAATTTCGAAGAGATGAAAGTAAGAGTGGCGGAAGCAATTGCCAAGAAGGAACAAGATCGGATCAAATGGGAATCTACTCATCCACATCACGCTTCGCATCGCGTCAGGTCCATCGTCGAACAAGAACCAGAATATGTAGATTTGAACGGAATATTATCGGAGGAGAGCGAAGTGGAAAAGAAAAAGAAGAAGAGGAAACAAAAGTCATCCATCGTGCGCCCCAAAAAGAAACAAAAGAGAAGAGCGGCCGATATGGATGATTTTGATTATGACGAGGGTAATGATTACGAAGAGGAGGATGAGGACGATGATGGGGAATATGAGGTGATCAAGAGAAGAAAAACAAAAACTGTTCCTCAGCCCCCAGTCGTGGTGCCGCCTGTCGCAAGGAGGAGAGGAAGGCCTAAGAAGGCTTCGAATAAGAAGATTTATCAGGTCATATCCGTGAAGGATACAAAGATTCTGTTGCGGTGCTTGTAAATAAAAATACATTTATAATTATTTTGTTGTTGTTGATGTTCTTGTTTTTTTTTGCAATCTCTCATGTAAAGAGTGTGTATTCCTTGAACTTGTGTACTTTTACAATATTTTATTTGTAAAGTAGATGGATGCGGACGATGACGATATTTTGAAGAGCTGGAATGTTATTCATGGCAAGAAGATTGAATTCTCCGAACAGACGGATCCTTTGTTGGAGTCTAGAATGAAGGATATGGCTTCTACCAAGGATAATCTTTTAAAAGAGAAGGATACTAAGGTGGTAGCATTAGAGGCTGACATGAAACGAAAAGAGGAGCAAGAAAGACTAGATATTTTGAGGAAAAAAAGGGAAGCAGAAGCTATGAGGGCTGCAGGTGTTATAGATGAGAACGAGAAAGCTTCATTCGAGAGACAATCAGAGGAACGACCAATGATGAACAGATATAGTGGGTGGACGGTTCCTAAATTCAAGCTCTCAAACCGATCAAAGTTTAAAACTGGAAACGACGAGCATTCTGATGTTATTGTCCGTGAGGTAATATCAGTACCAACTGCGAAGAGCATTGATAATGATGACTCACAAGTTCTAGTACATTTGTTCATAAATGGAATCAACCGAAACGTGATTAGGTACAAAAACAAAGGTACATGATTTGATTTGATTCTATAATAATTTCAGAAATTACATTCGATGGACACTCGAAAGAAAACTTTAGGGTGTTTGTGGAACCAAGGTTCGGAAATTTGATTTTGATTAGTGCTGTATACAAAACACACGTTATCTACTTGATCAACAACATTGAACAAATTTCAGGAGATGTTACATCCTTCAAAAATTTACAACAAATCTTTCCTGATCCTAGAAGAGTACAAATCAATTACTCAAAAGTAAAAAAGATTAGTTTGAAAATGATTTACTCTTTTGGTAGAGCTACACATTTGACTCTATGAAAGATATGAAGAGTGTTACAGCTGTAGGCTGGAACTCTTATAAGGTTATAGCTACACAAGAAGATGATGTCGGCGGTAATCAATACATGAAGGACGACAGGAACGAGACGACAGATAATATGATCTTAGCAACTACCGATAACAAGCTGTACTGGTTAAAAGTCGACGACCTCTCCAAGGGAACTGCTCAGGATTCTAGGATTAAAGTTAGCGGAGGATACGTGAGTTGGTTGACCTTTAATTTTATTTACAAAAAACACAGTTGTGTGAGCTCAATCCAAATGAAACCGTGAACAACTCCGATTTTAATGTTAATGGAATCGAGATTTTTCACTATTCGGGATACGTGTTGGTGTTAATGTCCACGTTGGATGCCTTGTATCAATTTGTTGGAGATGACGTGGAAAGAGAAACACCTCTACGATTCATGAAACTATCGACAAATCGAATTAAAATCGTACACAAGTTTGGTAAGAACCACATTAAATTAGAAAATTAATTTTAGACTCTGGAATGACCAAACAAAGAGGATGCTTATGCGTCACTCGCAATTTGTTCATGGATGAAAAAGAAGAATTACAAATTGCCCAGGCACAGGGCTTTGTCACGCTCACCAGTTTGTTCCACATTTCAAATTACTAATTTTTAGCTCAGGGAATATTTCACGGAAGAATCGATTTGACACTCATAAGTATGGCAATGGATCCGATCGTAAGAGCCGAATACATAGAATACAATTCAAGATCGTTATCCGTTCAAAATTCAAAACCGAAAAGTTATCCTGTTAGCATTACTGCCACAAAACACCACATCCTCGTGCTGTACGAGGGTTCCAGCACAAATAAATCGCCCGAAATTGTGGTTCTACACGTAATTCATCTCTCTCCTTATGGTTTTATAAATGTAGGTACCCGCTGATCTTTGCTACTCCTCCACGGATCCTATAGGAGGTTCCATAGAGATGAGTGATTATATTGTTACTCAGGAATTAAAATTTTATGGTCAAAGTGATGAAGAGAGCCGTTGTTTAGGTTTCTCTTATAATCCCTGTTTTGAAAATGTATTGTTGTTTGAATCCCATCATTCTCACATCACATTAGACGGTTTATGTTTATAGCACTGACATAGAACAAATCAAATGCCTAGCCGTCACCGGCGAGGAAGTTGATATATGGGAGCATTATCTTGATAGAGCTTTACAATACAAGGACCTCAAATCAAGATTAGAAAACCAAAGTGACAACAATAGAATTTCTTATTTGGACCATGAGTTTGATCCAAGGAAGCACTCCAGACAAATTATTCAAAAAATAAAAAATAGAGGATATGAATACAATTTTGAAAAGGCTGCTTCCATGTTATCTGATAACTTACAAAAGCGAGAGCTGGTCACTATGGCATATGCAGAGTATTGCTTACATACTGAACAGTATCTAGAAGCGGCTACGTTATATGTTAGATTACAATCAATGTACAATCATAAAAAGAAAAAGGATAAAGTAAAAAGGTTTGTAACAAAGGTTATCAAACAATAATCAATATTATTGAAGATGGTTGTTTTCACAATTTGAAGAGGTGTGTGAATTATTTATGGAGGCAGGTCAAAAGCAAGCATTAAGAAAGTATCTAATCCTCACTTTAATAAATGTAGAGTCCCTTCGAGCAGATGAATTATCCAAATCAAATGAAGTGGATGTAAGTTATATAATCCTTCTAATGGTGATTAATAATTCAGCCCGGTATGCCTCCTCCAAAAGAAACTGATTCTGTACCTCCTAATGAAAAAATGTTGGTCCTATGGATCACAGAACTGTACTTACAAGAGTTTGATCAAATGTTGGAAGATAAAAAAATGCTTACTAGCTTTGTGGCACGCAGTTACAACAGTTATCATACAAATATATTGGAGTGTGAAGCATATCCAACGCTGTACTGTCATGGATTTGAAGGACCTGCAATTCCAAACTTGAAATTAATTTCTTCAAAATATGATTCTCTCAAAAAAGAAATCATCTTGTTCTTTACAGAAAGAAAGTATGTATAAATATCAAAGTTATTATTTAATCAATTAGACAATATCTTGATGCAGAATACATTCTCAGATTGATTTCTAGTCATGGTCAACTAGTCAAGGAACTTATCTATAGAGAAGAAATTGATGACTACAAGGTTGATTTTGAAGTGACAGTTTATGATGAATCAAATCAAAAATCAGATAAAGCTGTTCCGATTATCGAAATGAAAAAGACCGATCCATTTATCACAGTAGATAGTTTGGTGAGTAGAGGTAAAGATAGATACAACTTTGCAAAAGCAATAGGAGATCAAACTACAATTTTAAGCTTTGAAATGATGGAAGCAATGGTGAGTAACATTCAAATCATACATCAATATATTTACTGATATATACAGAAGCGTGCACATGAAAGGTCGATGTACTCAAATGATCAAACAATTATTGAAAATGTTGTGTCCGATACTACATTTAAAATACTGATGGACCTTGTAAGTTAATTATTACATAAATGTTGATATAATATCAATAGTGTAAAGAGGAGAGTAGCGACTTGTTTTACCGTTACAGTGTTTTCATTATTCAACACAACGTTGATGAACTTGTCAAGATTTATTTGAAAAAAACAAAAAGTATTATTGATCCAGTCATGGTTCTTCCTGCTATTTTCAAATATATTGATCAGTATATGGCGGCAAACCCAATGTGGACAAGTATAGCAGATATGCAAATAGATGAATACAGTGTAGACGTTATTAATTTTTTGAACAAGAAAACAAGAAGTGAAGTTGCTAAGATTACATTTCCAGATATTGGTTTCAACCAAAGAATTCAGAGGGTGCAAAAGACACAGAATGTAGATCGAGAGAAATTTACACTATTGAAGAGACCATCTCCTATATTACTTCTTCGTTATTTATTAGATTGGTGTATTAAACAACAAGAAGTCGACACAATGGCCGTGCATAATGCCTTGTTGTATATTCCTTATCACAAATTAAGAGGTGTTGTTCATGATGGAGTATTTCTGGGAACTGAATCTAAATCCGCAAAATTAGAAAGTTGTGTATTATCATATACAAGGAATGAAAAGAAGAGACAAAGTTCTCCAGAGGTAATTAATCTGCAGTGCGAGTGTAATTTTGGTATTGAAATGTTGCCAAATGGATCTGCTAAATTAAACATTATTAACAAGGGTGGTGAACTTACAAATATTATTCTTGAAAATGCTCTCATTCCAAAGGAAGAGTACCAAAAAGCAATGAAGGGTGAAAAAGTAGATTATGACTTACTCAGAATCAAGTCTGTAAAGATGAAGGGCAATAATCCATTTACAGATGGTACTTTTGAAAACGGTTATGTTAGAATTTGTTTCAATAAAGCATTTGTGGAGATGATCACAATTACTGGATCTGTACAAGCTCCAGAAGAAGAAATCAAATCTTCTGTAAAATCGCCAATAGAGGAAGGTGCAAGTGCTAATTTCTCTGCCACATTTGTGTTTAATAACTTCAGAATACCACATAGGTGTGGTAAATTCCAAGGAAATATTAGTAATTGTAAAGTAGAAAAAGTGCACTTTGAGAATAGAAATCAGAAAAGTGTTAAAGTGGGTTCTTTCAAAGGCAGACTTCATGGGGATGATTTTACAGCTTGGTTATATGGTGAACTTGTACAAGACCATCTAATAGCAACCATAAAATCAAAACGAAAAAATGATGAAAAGCATAATTTAGAGGGAATGGCTGTTAGTTTAACACTCAAGCCGACAATAGCAGAGGGCATTCAGGAGCAAATTATAAATTACTTGTATGACATGGAAAATGGAGAAAAGACAATGAACTACAATATTGATTTCGCAGTTCGTTTATTTGGTGAATATGGCAATGCACTTGCAAAGGCCAAATCTTATAAGATTGTGGAAGATTACTATAGTTCAGAGTTGAAAATTCCCATACTTTGTCATCGAGAAGAAAGCATCTATTATGTGATGAAAACTCAACCTGATGCTTTTAAAGAACAAAAACTACAAAGTAAAAAGTTGGCACTTGCCAAGAAATATCATGGCAAGTTGGTTCAAAATGGTGATAATCCTGATGATTTGACAATTGCATTTAATACACAATGGGCTAACGAATATCAGCAAATAGAAAAGGACAACTCTGTTCAAGAGCAATTGGAACTTGCAAGGCAATACGCAACAGAGGACATATCTGAGCGTAAACCTGGTCAAATGGTTATCACCGACGACGACAAGAGAACAATGTGTTTGAAGCTCAGCAAGTACTATATTGACCAAGTAGACGCTAAACCTGCAACAAGTTCAGAGGCTGCTAAAAGTCTCATCAACTTGTTCAAATCAACATCTGTAATTGAGCTACCCGATCTCGTGCCATTGTTCCCTGGAATGATGTATTTGGATCAAGAACACTTGGAACTAGAGAGCGGAGATACTGTAAAGAGCATTAATAGATCAAATAATAAAGATTTGGCGAGATACAGTTTACTGACTTTAGATATAGAAGAATACAAAGATAAATCCATCAAGACCAAATTTAATTTGAATTCTTGTCATGCTGGTAGCGGTTGTGTTATTGCTGAAGCTATCTTGTTGATGAAGATGGCTAATGTTGAACACATACCTGAAGTTGATGACTTAAGTGTACGTCTGGTGTCGTTTCCTTGTAACCACGTTTTTCATTTCCGTTGTCTTCAAAAAATTGTTGAACAGCATTCTAGATTCTCTCCGATGGTGAAATTAGAATTTCATCGAATCACAAAATCGGTCGAGAACCTAAATAAACAAGCAGAAGCATGGTCATTCGTGTATTATGAGAAAATTAGAAATGCGAGTATATTTACTAGCAAGGCACTGATTGAGTACAACCGTAGTGTTCTGATGCATGAATTGTTTTTGAGAACTCTGAAAAGATTAAATTTGCAAGACAGATTGAAAAAGATGATTTGTAGAGAATGTCCTTATTGTGGTACATTGATAGTAAACTCTGTGGGGAGAACGGTTGGATCTGGAGAGGTAGATGAACAAGAAATGATTGTTAGTTTAACGGGCACTGAGCATCATCATGATGTACCCGTAAAACATGTTCCTGCTCCGTTAATTAATCAAGCGACCACCAATAAGGATGTGCCGCCACCCATCAAACTTGTGATGCGTTTTTCTCAACCACCGAAGAAGAGTTGATGAAGTGACAGTAATAAATATTCTTTTATTTATGCAATGACTTTTTTTTCGCAATACATCATTTCAGAGTGAACCTAACTTTTCGGATATTGTGATTTGTGAAAAACTTCTCTTTTTCAAGATTGATCAGAAGAATAAAGTAGGTAGATTTCAAAACCGCACTTAAAGCAGTGCAATTTTCGAAATAAAATCTAATATTCTAAAGAACAACGATTCGTCCATTTACATTTCCCTATTCTTATTATTAGTAGTTGATTTGAGGGGAATTTATCCTGTAGGAGTTACTAAAAATAAACAGTCTATTGAGATATTTTTAAATTAAAAATGCACAATAGAGTTGCGTCATTCATCCCTCGGTACACACACAGGAGACTATCTTCTGTAATTGACAACGCAAATGAATCAATATTAAAACCATTGCGAGATGCAGACGCGACAACTATTTCAAGAAGGAAGAACGTGATCTTGTGGTTTCTAAAATCAAGGATCATCACGGTGTCTCTTATCATGTCAGTCATTGTATCCATTTACCTAAGTACATCGAATGCTACTTGCTTTTTTGCGATACCACTCGTATTGACGCCGTACCTATACTATTGGTATAAATTCTTACCGATTCAAACATTTATTGAGTTGGCACCATCAGAGGCTAACATATGCAAGCTAGCAGTCGATCACGGAATTTCGCCTCCTACACCAATTCCACACTGTAGGAGCGAAACAACACACATACCCAGCGACCTCGTCTTTGATACGGATGAGTTGGAAGAAAAAACACTCACAACAACAGTTCGCTATAAGGACACGAACGTCAAGGTACATTTATCAGAAACAAAATTTTCCATCCAAACCATGATCTCTGATCTCACGATCAATGTAGACTTGCGAGAGATTTATAGCGTATACCACGAAAACAACACGCTCCACGTGTTTGCACTACTTTCCCACGAAGAAAGGACGAAATTCGAATTGGACTTTGATAACGACGCAGAGTGCAAAGAATGGACATGTGCCCTGAATCATGCCGTATGGAGAGTTCCAAAAGATACATTAATCCTGCCCAGTAGAAAAATTCTAATCATCATCAACCCATTGAGCGGAAACAGATCTGCCCTCAAACAATTCTTAAACAGCCGCAAAACCATTATTAGACGACGCCAAACACAACGTCAGTTACTCCGTTACATTCACCGAACACGCAACACATTCCGCTGAGATTTGCGAAGGAATCGAAAAGTACGATGCCATCTGCTGCGGAGGTGGAGATGGAACCTTGAGCGGGTGCATCAACGGGCTCATGAAGAGAGCCGACTGGGAAGATGCAATCAAAATCCCATTATGTCAGTTGCCCATGGGCACAACCAACGCAATGTCCAAAAGTCTATTCGGAGACGTTCAAAGTAGCAATTTGCTACAAGTCGCCACATTTGCTGCCGTTCGTGGATTTTTCAAACCCATCGACATCATCAGCCTGTGGCAGGGTGGTAATCGAATCTACTCCATCCTCAATCTGAGTTTTGGATTCCTCGCTAATGTGGTTCATAATTACGAAGATCTTCGTCACTACAACATAGGAGAGTTGAGAAATACAATTGGAGCCGTTCGCGAGGTTTATAGTGCGAGTGCTTACAAATGTCGGTTGAGTTTTGTAAAGTTCAACGAAGAAGATAACAACAAACCTTCACGCGTGCTCCAAGACAAGAAGGCATCGATCGTGAGCAGTTTCCACCTCAAAAAACACAAACAAAGAAGATGCATCTATCACAAGTACTTGACGAATGAAGAAGAGGATCAATTCGATGCCGTTCGCAAGTTGATTGACTTTAGTCAAATCGGCGTTAATTGTGGAAAACATCAGGACATTAGAAACGACGAAAACTTCGGACCCAATTGTGAGTTACTGCAAGAGTACTTTCCTGAATACAAGAGCAAACATGTTCCGAAACAAAACATGAATTATCATGACGACGATAGAATTAATTCATTGGAGGAGGAATTCGTGACCATTTTGAGCTGTAACATTGATAAAGTTTTATTGAACAGGACGTTGCCGCCGACGGTGTATCAGAATTGTGGATATTTGGATTTGATGTGGGCCACGAAAAACGAACGGACCAGCAGGTATCAAATGTCGAGATTACTTTTAAGTTCCACCAGGGCCGCTCTTGAAGACCATTTAATTTTGGACCATGATGTGTTTGATTTTGCAAAGACACGTTGCTTCAAGATTGAGCCGTTACAAGAAGGATCTTTTATTAGTGTGGATGGAGAGGCCATGAAGTACGAACCGACTTTTTCGGAATTGCACCCTCAGCTCGCCAACATTATTGTATTGTGATGGTTTGTATAAAGTGTAGTATTTTGTAAAATAATTGTAAAAATAATTGACACGTTGTGTGATCGTTGTGTTTTGTTTTATTGTTTCATTGTAAAAATACAGTTGGATTATTATTCTAGAAATACAGTTGGATTGGTATCCTAAAAATACAGTTCGATCGATCACTGCTCTCATTATAGGAGCCTTGATGAATCAACAGGATCAAAAAGTTCTTCAACAGAGGGATGTTGAGCATCATACATGTTATCATAAAAAATATCATTACAACCATAGTCAATTTGAGGATTTGCAGCAAAATTAAATGGCAAAAACTGTTGTTGAGCTAGGTAGTGTCTTTGGCTTTCATCTGCTAATCTGACCTGGAGTGAAGGGTAATAGTATGGTTGTTCTATAATAAACCCGTGGTGATGGTAGTAGTCATGGGGATGTAGGTACTGTGGTTCGTAAGAAGTGTAGAAGCATTGTTGAAGTGGAACTACGTGGATGGGACCTTGAATAGGGACCAGCGTGTGTTGTGGTGGTACGTGTGTAGCGGACTGAGTTGTTTCTTGATTTTGGATTTCAGATTCCAAGGCGCTCTTTTCTTTTCTCAATTGAATCCATTTGTGTCGGCATTGCAAGTCAGTTCTGTTTTTGAGACCTTTAGATATCTCCTTCCAGCTACTCTCCCCGTACTCTTTTACAAGACTGTTCAGTTCCTGCTCCTCCTCTGCAGTCCATTTTTCCTTTGATATCGATGGGTTTAATACTCGGTGCCAGTGCTGATTGCATTGATCTTGAGTTTTGGTACCGACTAGCTTCGCTATTTCCGTCCAGTTTTTCATTTGGAACTTATCTACTGCCGCTATAAGCCTTTGGTTCTCATCTCCTGTCCACCTGACGCATCTTCTCTTTGTTTTACGTACGCCATCCCTTTTTGCTTTGATGACTGTGGTAACCTTCTTTGTAGCTGGTACCTTCATTTGTGTGTTATCCTTTTTTTGTTACTCTGACGGTCATTAATTTCACATTGGTAAGAGAACAACCAATGATTGGGTATCGAAATCAAAATCATATACAGTTAGCTGAAATTGCACATAGCTATATTACAGTTGTTGTAAAATATACAAAAAAGGCACAGATTTCGTTAAATACCCATGGGTTCTTTTTTATTGTATCTCCGTAATAGCAGATAACACATGAGGTAACGAACACTCCATATTTTCAAAATTTTACATTCTTTATGCATTCATTGAGTATTAAAAAAGAGGCCTAGTCAATGAATTAGTTTAAAGTAGTTGGTGAACTGCCCATATATAATAAACAAATCTTAGTTATTATAGGTACTTCTTGATGTGTCGTCGGGAGAATGCCTTAGTCTATGTGACCTAAATTAATTCTCAGTTAATTAGCGAAGCATTCTTTGAAAAAAGAACTGCAAAGCATATTAACCTTCACTTGGCCTTGGTAAATCAAGTACCATTCGATCATTAGGCTTGATACATAACGGTGAATAGATTCAGATTTTACCAAAAACAACACCAATATGACCTCATGAATGCATTTTTTGTAAAGATTATTCAATAAACATGATTAAACTCTTCTGCTGCATTGCAGTACTGCTGTACATTACAGCATCCACATCGTGCAATCTATCCGAGGACATTTTGAAATTTGCCGATGCCCAACTTACTAACACAGTTAAAATTACTCAAGGTGGACTGTTCGCCAACAACACCCTCCCAAGTGGAAAATGGACGTACACTAGCAGTGGTGCGTGGACTTCAGGATTTTATACTGGATGTTTGTGGTATATGTACGCCCTCACTAACGATACCAAATGGCTAGAAAGAGCAAAGGCCACTCTTCCCTACTTGTCGAGAGAACAATATAACAAAAATACTCACGACATTGGATTCATCATCTTCAACAGCTTCGGACTTGGGTACAAATTAACACAAGATCAAAACTACCACTCTGCCGTCCTAAATGCCGCGGCAGCACTCTCTACAAGGTATAGCAGCAAAGTAAAATGTACTAAATCCTGGAATTGGTCTGATAAAGATTTCCCTGTCATCATTGACAACATGATGAATCTAGAGTTATTGTTCTGGGCTGCCGAAAACGGAGGAAGAAAGGAGTTTAAAGAAATTGCAATAAATCATGCTGACACAACAGACTCCAACCACTTTCGTAAAGACGGTTCATCATATCACGTTATAAATTATAATCCAGACACTGGTTTACCAAAGTTCAGGGGAACCCATCAAGGCTACAGCGATAATTCCACTTGGTCAAGAGGACAAGCATGGGCCATCTATGGTTATACGATGTCATACCGCTTTACAAAAAGCGAAAAGTATTTGAAGAGGGCGACAATTTCTGCTGATTATTACATCAGAAGGTTACCAAATGATTATGTTGCCTATTGGGATTTTGACGCACCCGAGATCCCAAAAGCTCCAAGGGACACATCTGGAGCAGCCGTCGCTGCATCTGGACTCATTGAATTGAGTTCTTTTGTAAGTGGAGAAGCAAAGGAGAAGTATTTGACGGCAGCTAAGAAGATTATTAGTAGTTTGACTGGACATGATTATTTGGCAAGAGATGTGAAGGGGTTCGAATCTATTCTAACAAAGGGCACGCCATTTAAAAAGGCGAATCTATTTGACATCGGAATAATTTATGGAGACTATTATTTATTAGAGTGCTTGTATCGATTGAAAAATTTATAACCTTGTAGTAATTAAAAATAAAACCCTGCTTGGCGTTAGTTTTGTAATATTAAATAATGATGTCCTATTTCACATACGCGACTACACTATTGTTGAGTGGGTGCAAATGTCACAAAGTTTATTTTATTTTTAGACATGTCTAATCATATTACAACAATCACCACAATGAAGCGAAACAAAATATTCTCCGCCGCGGTTGTCATTACAGCAGATTAGAAAAGATTATTTAATATCTTCCACCACAACTGCATAAGAATACGCGGCTGACATAACTTCAAAATGTAGTGCTGCTGTGTAGTGCGGTGCATGGTTTCAAAATTTTTTGATTGTCTGTGTTGTAATGTTTTGGTTGTCAACCACTCATTTTCAAACAAAATATGGACAAAGACAACTCGTTTGTTTCTCAGGAGGAATTATACTTGGCTCCTTTTCACTATTATACAACTGCCGCTGTAGTGCTTTTCACAATAGTGATAGGCCTATTAATTCAATCCATGAGCAAACTAAAAAGGAGTGAGGCCTTTGACCTCCTATTTCAAAGACAAATCTTACCTACGGGTAATAATAAAGTTTTAACATTTCTACAATATAATCTGTTCGCTGAGATGACATTTGGAGAAGTCTATTTTGTACTGATGTATCTAGTGTTATGCAGCGTCTGGTTTGCTCACTCCTGGGTGGAAACTAGAATGTATAGTCCTAGTGCAGCTGCTCTTAAATGTTGGGCTAAAGCAACAGGCTGGGTAGCAGTTCTAAATGCTTCATTCGTAATTCTTCCAGTAACCCGATATTCATTGTGGTACAAGATTTTTGGAGTTCCATTCGAAAGAGCCATCAAGTACCACAGACTCTTAGTAAGTGGGTACATTCACCTTTCTTAACTCTCTCTCTAGGCTTTTTGGAATTTGTTTATTGTAATTCTCCACGGAGTTCTTTTCACTATCAATTCTATTTTCAAGGGAAACGCACTTAGACTGCTCAAATGGAACACAAACCTAGATAATTACAACAAATTAGCAGGAGTAATAGGAGGGATTCTGTACCTAGTGGGTACTTTGGTGTCGCTAAACTGGGTCAGAAGAAACTTTTGGAAATTCTTTCTTTGGAGCCATGTAATCCTCAACATGGCAGCGATAGTCATGGTCGTATTTCATGCAATTTGGTCACAAACAGTTCCCTTTATATCAACAAGTGTTGGATTATATGTAATAGATTTGTTAATGAGGGCTGTGTTAGGCTACATGATGCCCGCTAAATTGGTAAGCGTAAGGTATCTTGGCGACTGTGGCATAACAAGACTCGTCATTCATAAGCCCGGCTTCAAATACAAACCTGGACAATGGATCTACCTCTACATTAGTTCTGTTGGTCTTTTGGACTCACAACCATTCACCATATCAGGACATACCCAAGACCCAGAGATGCAAGAGTACATTACAGTATTTGTAAAGAACATGGCCCACTCAAGACCCAGAGATGTAATCGGAAGTAAGTGGTCTGAGAGATTAGCACTGTGGGCCAGAAAAGTTGGAGATGAACAAGCGCACATTAGCGATCCCATCGTCAGAGTGGAAGGTCCATACGGAGACGTATCGCACGACTACGGAGAATATGACACCGTCGTGTTGATAGCGGGAGGCGTCGGGATTACCGCCATGTACAGTTTGTTCATATCCTTATTAGAGGGATATAGGTGTGGAGAACCCTGTTGCTCCATGAAAAAAGTTTATTTAATTTGGATCAAGAAGAGCAGTAGCATGTGGGACATGTTTCCTGATTTACTCAAGTACGAGAGCGTGGACAACGAACTAGACATTTTGAATAAGAACCACTGTGAGATCAAACTATATGTGACCGAAAATGTACGTGCAAGTGGCTACGAGGTGGCCAACGGATTCCAAGTTTACAACAAAAGACCTGATTTCAGAGAGCTCCTACGCGACATTGCACGAGAGAGAAGACAAAGAGCAAACGACCAAAGCAAATACATTTCAGTGTGCGCGTGCGGACCAGAGTCCATGATGAACGATGTACAGGGTGCGTGCTGGAGAGAGAACAACCAAAAGAATCGCTTCCACTTTCACAAAGAATTGTTCGAATTGTAATAAAACTTCACAACATTTATTTTTATTAAACATTACTACTTGGTGTATCCATCACGTTTCTGTAGGGTTTCTATTGCATTTATCCATCCATCCGCACCATCGTCCAAACTCTCCAACACGTACTTTCTGTTGGGAGTATGTACCACAAAATCCCTATCCGACTTTTTTTGGACCCACAACTGAGCTGACCAAGGAATGATGCCCTTCAAAGCCATGGTGTCAGGATCTATATAAAGCAGACGAGGACGATCCGTGACGATTAGTTGACGCCTTTTTGCAGTCAAACGTCTCCTCTTAATTATGAGACGACTATAAAAGACATTTTCATTCTTTAACAAGAACAAACTCCACCTGTCGTTCTCAATCTCTTGAGAGTTGGACAAGACGTTGTCCGTGAAACTGTCTTTGGGTACGATGCTCGGCGGAGTGATTTGACTCAATGTAGAAAAGTTGATTCCTTCAAAGAAGGAGTGTGATTTCAAATATTTATAACCATCTGGGCCCATGCCCAACCTATCTTCGGGCTCCAGTTTTAACAAGCGCACCACCAAATCGCGCGCCGCCATGGGGAAATGTTGTGGAAAATCAATTTCTCCCTTTTGAATGCTCTGAAACATTAAATAAGTACTTTCTCCTTTGAAGGGGTATTTTCCTGTAAAGAATTGATAAATCATACATCCTAACGCCCACAGATCGGCACCCTCTGTGACGGGTTTGCTGGTCAGTACTTCCGGGGACACATATTCGGCAGTTCCGCAGAATGTTTGACGGGATTGTTCGGATTGTTTCGGGGAGTTTACTTCATCCTCCTCGGGGGATGTCGGAGTGGTTCCGCTCTGCCTCATTTTCGCCGTGCCAAAATCAGTAATTTTTGCGTGCATGTCTTTCGTGAAGATGATGTTTTCTAAAACGTGTGACGAGGCATTAACGACATTTACAAACCTGGTTTCAAGTCACGATGAATGATTCCAAGACCGTGCATGTACTCCAAACCGTTGACTATTTCTGCAGTATAGAATTGAGCGGCCTCGAAGGTGAAGGGACCGTACTTGCTGAGGTAAGAGAACATTTCCCCACCCGGGGCTAACTCCAAAGCAAAGTCTTTTAAAAATGAGACGAACAATTAAACAGCAAACATACAAAGGTTATCTTTGTCTTGATAGGTACAAAAAAGTTTGATTATGTTTTCGTGGTCCATAATATTTAAGACTTTCTTTTCCATCTGAACCGTCTTGACTTTCTTCTCCCTAAGAACAAAACTTTTCTGTATGATTTTAGTGGCATATTTCTTTCCAGTTGCCCTGAAAGTGGTCAATACGACCCGACTATAGGCTCCAGCTCCTAACTCGTCCTCAAAGATGAAATCATCCTTACAGATGGCTCTTTTTTCATATGTTTTGTCTCCTTCTGCCATTGTTACTTTGTTTTGAAGTAGAGGTTATTAGTTCTGCTCTCTAAAGACTCTAGAAATAAACGAATGCTACCACCTCTACCAGCTGGTAGATATCAAAATATAGTACGGTTGACAAGAAATAAAAAATCCAAAACAGGTTCTGTGTGATCTTGCACAATACAAAAAAGACTGGTCGGACTTAAAATTTTTTATTTATCTGATGGATACCCAAAAATCTGAATTCGATCCTCCTTTGTATATGCAAGTAACAAATCAGTTGCGCTCCATGCCAAACTATAGACTTGAGAGTTCTCATTTTCGTTGGATTTAATTTTATGAACACTTTCACAACTCTCCACCAGGGCAATATCTATCATTTCTTTACTTGCATATGCCAAGTATTGACCGTCAAAACTAAAAGACACATTTTTTATTGGTTCCTCAAAGGAGGAGATTGACCGAACAGGAATGAATTCAGGAAGAGACCACAGCGAAACAATTGAATCCTCCGAACCAACAGCAAAGTACCTGCCAAGAGGATCAAAGTCAATACAAAATACATCCCTAGTATGAGCAGGAATGGGGCGTACTCTCTGCCATGTTTGTGAAGAGTTTGCAGTGATGCGCTCGACATCATAGTCAAAAACTTCAATGTTTCCATTTCCGGTCGTCATTACTAAAAGTTGACCAGTTTTATCCCACTTCAACTCATTTACCAAGTGTTTATACTTGACCGACTTTAAAATCTTGTGCGTTCTCACGTCAATGATGCTTATTGTGTCTTCTTTGTTTCCCACGACCAAATGTACTCCATCAGGTCTCCACGCTAAATTAATGTTTTCTCCTACGGTGGGTATTTTGTGGAGGCATTTGTTTGCCCCACTGACCCTTACATCCCAGAGGCGAACAGATTTATCAACACTGGCTGTTGCAAGAGTGTTTCCGTTTGTTGGATCGAATTGAACCTGATTTACCACGCCGGTGTGGCCTTGAAATTCAACCTCCCTGGTTGTTCTGGATGTGTTTGATATATTCCAAACTTTTGCTGTGTGATCTGAAGATCCAGAAGCTAATTTGCCCTTATTGCTCCATGCTATTGAAATAACCTAGGTGGGCTTTAGAAAATGATGTGATGTGACGTAAAAACCTTGTTTCTGTGACCTCTGAGCTCTTTGGTAGTATTGTGCGTTATTGTGAATGTTTTGTTTGCTTGTTCCAATGCCGATGTGCGTGCGTTTAACTTATCCAGTTCTTGTTCCATTATTGCGTTTTGTAACCTGTCAACTTTGAACAAATGTCTCTGGTCACAACTAACGTAGGAGGAGGGCCTGAAGATGTCATGTCTCCAGGCACACCTTCTGTTTTGAGCAATTCATTTTTTACGCGCAACCGTGATAGTGGCTCAGGATTTTCAGAATTATCCCAAGTTATTGCGGTGAGGATCAGTGCTAGACCAGCGTTAGAATTGATAAGAGAACTACAGATAGCATCAAGAGATTCAAAAAATAACAGAAGCAAGATTTTGAAGCTTTTGGAAGACTTGTCCATTTACTTTGCGGTGGAGGCTTTGAATGAGGAAAAATTTAATAGCGCCTCAGTTATAGGGAAGAATCTCTCTGCCACAATGTCTGCCTTCCTATCTCAAATCATACAGTGTACGAACCTAATCCCAACAAAAACTAAATTTATCAGTATTTGAACTTGATGAAAGGAAGAACACGCCCTACCTACATTATTTTATTTCAGACATTAACCTAAATCCAGAAGATAAACACAACTTGGCTCTAGTAATGAAGAGAGAATATGCCACTAGAGTTACTCTATATCAAAAAGCTTATGCTCTAAGATCTTTGAGTCGTTTATGTAGATTAAACAGGACGCCGGCAGAATTCTCCACCTTGACAGAAATCCTAAATGATGTAATGAAGAACTTTGGTCAACCGGAAAGTATCGCTGTTAAGCGCAATCTCAAATCTTTGTTAGGTGTTACTGACAAGGACAAAACAGAAAAGTTATTCTTGTTAAGAACTGCTCTGCAGACTTTTAAGGATTTTGTTCATGATCCAAACGTGTATCAACCCTATATGGCTGAAGTTTTTAACGCAGCTAGAAATAGGGACGGCGAGACCGCAAGAGATGCGATTGTGTTGTTGAGCAGTATCGCATCAAGAACCGGAAAGCATAATGAATCCTTTTCTTCCATACTTCCTCATTTTGTGATCACCAGAAATGCATTAATGGCTGGTGCTCTCACTAATCAAATTTCTCACCCAGTCTCAGTGTTCGACTTGTCAAAATTCAACCAAAATGATCTGAAAAAGAACACATTGTTACCTTGCTCCAACCCTGAACATGTGTTCGCGAGATTCCACTTGGCCAGAATATGCGCCCATGCCATTGATTTACCAAGATCAGGTTTCTTCGTAAGTTTAACTTCTCTCGCCTTGTTAAATTCTTTTCAGAACGAGGAAGAACAAAGTCTTGGCGAAGACACTGCAGGAGGACCAAAGTTCAAAGAAACACTAAATTACCTTTTGCACGATGAAGAGCTTACAGTATTCTTTGAAGCAGTCAAAACAGCATCACAACGCTCGTTTGAGTACTTTACAGATAAGGACGTTTATCAACAGACTCAAGTATGTACACATTTATTTTTAAAGTTTACCATGACAGATGATACTGGATCATGTAGTGTCACGTATATGCTCATCACTCAAGAAGGGAAAACCACAAATACAATTACACGCCGCATGTCGTGCTGCAGGTTTCTTGAGCACCAGCTTCTCATTGTTCCTTTCGAGAGTGGAGTCAAGCGACTCTACAACAAGTAGAGGTGATGTGGCCATCTTGAAGAATACCATGCGCCGTTTGTATCAGGTTTGTTGATCATGATGAAAAACATTTATTAACGTGATAAGAAAGTGGAAGATGTAGGATTAGGATATGATTGTACGTTCGTGAGATTAGCTGCCTACAAGTGTCTTGTGTGGCGTGAAGATGAAATCGAAGGCATCATTGACAGACTCAAAATTGAAATCAAAAACAATGAAACATTGATCCCATTCCACCTTCACGGTAATTATTTACATTTTTTTCATTTTGATCATTGATTAGAAATCATGTCGGCCATGTTATCATTCGCAAAAGAGCAGCCTCGTATATTTAAACACTTTGAAGAAGTTTGTTCCTACATTTGCATCACCATACCGGAGAGAGTGGACACTGAAATGTTGATCGGAATGTTCTCGTCGCTCATTCCAACAAAATCCAGAACCAGAGAGCAAAACGAAATGATTAGTTCCTTCTTGACCGTACGTTCTTGTGTTCGTTGTAAACACTAACTATTTTTAGATGATATTCCGCATTCTAGATGACTCGTTGACAGGATCAAAACAATCACTTGAACTTTCGTTGACACTATATGAGTTTTTGGGAGAATATGCGAATAAGATTTGCGACGAACCTTCACTAACAGAACGTAACATACTCAATACGAATCATGATCCAGAGTTGAAGAAATTGAAACCAAACGAAGTGTTCAAAAGGGATGAGTTGTGGGACATAATGGTTGGAAGTGTGAAATCAATTGTTTTGAGGTTCATGCACAGCACTTTGTATAACACACCACAAGTAACTAGAATTGTAAACATTTTTCTAACCGTTCATAGATTAGAGTTGCTTGTTTGGACGGCCTTACAAAAATAGCATTCAGAAGTTTGGATCCCGTTCGTCTTTACATTTATCAGTTTTTCTCTAGCTTGACTCAATCTGACGACTTTGGAATTTCATCACACTGTTCAGACGTGACTCAACTATTGGATGAATTGTATCATTTGCAACAACATTTTGTCAAACTGACCACCAACGAGAATGTGAGTGACAGGGATTTGGTTTACTTCTTTGACACCCACGAGCAAATTAAAGAAAAGATTTCATTCTTTTGTCGGTTTGCTCCCTCTTTCTTGCCATTGGGCCTACCAACAAAGACCTATCTCGCGAGAGGATTTAATGCTAAGAAGAGAGAGATGTCAATGTAATTAAAATGTGTTTTTTTATTTTCCTTTGTTTTGCTTGATTTTATTTTCATAACTTCCTATTAGATCCCTCCACGCTTTTTTAGAATTGGGATCCAATTCATTCTTGTTTTGATCTAGTGGCATTGGTTGCTTGTTCTTTTTGGTATCTAGCACACCACTTGACTCCGCCTGAGCAGGTTTTTGCTTGAGGAGCGTCAATTGTATAAAAGTCAGCCATTGGTGCTGGGACATCATTAGAAAATCCTTTTGTTTGCTTTAAGCGTAGGTTCGCACGATCTTGGTTTGAACCTTGATCTGAGAGGACCTGTTGTTCAACAGAACGATTTTCGTTGGAGGGTTTTATTGGGGTGTCTATTGTGTAATATTCTGCCATTGGCTCTGGAATGTTGTTGGTAAACCCTTTCGCCTGCTTCACACGTAAATCACTCTTCTCTTGGGTTGCAGTATTATCATCGCGTGGATTGTTGTCACCTTGTTGTGACGATGAATGTGGAGCGCTTACGGTATAAAAGTCAGACATGGGCGCAGGTACGTCATTTCCGATCCCTTTTACTTGCCTTCTTCTATTGTTCTCATCTCTATCTACATCAGCGTCTTCGGCACGGTTTTTATTTGATGAGGACGTTTTGGTTATATCTCTACCTAGGTCAGGGTTATATGTACCTTCTAGTTCGTTTGGTGATGTTTGTTCATCAACAAATTTATTGTAATCAGATCCTAAAAAAGGTTTCGCTTTTGATTCGTCCATTTCAAAACTAAATTTATCCTGCTTTTCCTCTCCGCCAAAGTAGTGATCGACAGTGTATGTCACATAATAAAAGGAAGGGAACAAGAACCAACAAGCCACGAACAATATCAAGATATGCGAAGCCAACACACCCATCCATGCGAAGAAACTCATCGCCACGTTCTGTTCAATGTGGATTGCAGTTGGAGTGAACCTCAACGTAAATTGAACACCAACCACATCATTATTGTCGGTAAATTGATTTTTATCGACTGATTGTTGAGTTGCATGGTCCAAATATTGAACAGTCAACCCGTATTCACTAAGCTTCTTTAAAAACAAGGATGGTAAAAAGTAAGTAAATTGCGCTCTCTTGCTCCATCTCATCCAACTGACAGGTACGCTGTAATTGAAGATTGTGTACGTTGCCAAAAGGTCCACATTAGTGTATGAAGAACCTCTGAATGTATTATTGTAAGCAGGAGGAGCCAATCTACCATTAACTAGATTGAAGGAAGTTCCGAATAAATAAGGAGTAGAATAATTATAAACAATAGTAGCCGCACTAGCACCTGGTGTCAACAACTCGAATAACACTTTTGGTTTAGAAGAAGAGGTAGTGCAACTAGAGCCACAACTCCAAGTTGCAGAGCATACTCCCTTTTTAGAGCTATTTGAGTAACCTCCAAAAGTAACGCTTGGCATCTGACCATCGCCACCATCCACTGATTTGAAACCAGATACAGTAATACGCACCTTTCCATCACAAGTGGATGGTTCGTCATCAAATGTATAAAACTCAACAGAAGCAGAATAAGGTCCCTGGTGGTCCTTATAGCTTAATTGTTTATTAAACGTCTTATAGTCCATATTATCGGATACAAAGCTACCAAACCACCACGCATACAATGCAATAGTGCCGATAATAAACACAAACGACATGAAAGCTCCTGTTACTGTTTTAGTCTTTACAGGCGATTCATTTTCTTGTACATCATGATTATAAAAGAACAAATCAAATACTCTAGTTTGACTTCTACGATGCTTTGGAACAAAGACTGCAATCACAACAAACACAACACAAGTCAACAAGAAGAAAAAGACGAACAGCAAACCAATTACCAAATTAAATACATTGGAAGGTTGTGACCACGTTGGTAGGTCCAACAAGTGCCATTTTCTAATTACATCCACGTAGCTACTGTTGGGTTGAGCGTCCAAATTACATCCATCGCATGGATAAATATCAGCGCCCACTTGTCGAATGCTTCTAGAGGTACCATCTCTGGATACAACAGTACCCACTGGGCAATACTCCGTACTAGCACATTTCACGCATTGTTTGGTCGAGTTGTTGTACTTGTATCCATAATCACAAGCAACACACTTTGATGAACCAGGAACAGACACGGTCTTATAGGGACAAACATCACAGAAAGTAGTAATGTTCCTGTTGGAGAATTGATTTGCTCCACAGGCATTGCATTGAGAGAAGGAAGATGCACCGGTAACAGTTCCATAATAACCAGGTCCGCAAGGAATACAACTACTCGTTGAATTTCCACCGACTACGTTCAAGTAAGTACCCACTGGGCAATTCACGCATGCAGCAGCAGCTGGTGCGCTCGAGTACTGACCAACAGGACATTTCTTACACTGAGAGAACGAACCTGCTCCAAGTAGCTCATAATAATAACCAGCTCCACATGGTTTGCACTGATCTACCGATGTAGATCCTTGTTTATCTAGGTAAGTACCCACTGGGCATTGATCGCATAGAGTAGCTGCGTACTTGTTCGAGTATTGACCCACTGGACAAGGTAAACAATCTTTTTGTGAACCTAAACCAAATTGGAAGCTGTAATAGCCGTATCCACATCCCTTGCATTGACCTTCTGATGTGGCGCCGAGTGTGTCTTGATAGTAACCTTGTGGACATAAATTACAGTCTTGTTGTCCTCTGAATTGACTGTATTGACCGTAGCCACATGGTATGCAGGTGGCGGATGATGTGCCGCGTAGTGCAGCGGAGTAGGTACCAGCTGGACAGAAGGTTGCTGCGCCAGAGTTTCTCACTGCATATAAACCTAATCCAGTGTTGATGCAGTATGTGAAAGAGTAGGTGAGTGGAGTGCCCGTCAGCGTGTTACAAATGATTGTAAAGTCATTATTGGAGTCGATAACGATGGCTGGGCAGTTTGTGATTTGGTTTTGAGTGGCGTTGAGCAAGGGTTCGCATCGAGATGTAGTTAACGTGTCGTAATTGTAAACTGAAGTGGAATCGACTGGTACGCCTGGTGTGTCGGTTACTTTGGGTTGAACGATTTGACCAATGGTCACTGTTCCTGCTATAATGTTTACGACGGCAGCGTTATTGCCGTCATCGACCGTGACACTGTTTTCTAAGAGTTGGTTCTTTGTGCAGTCCAAATATCCGGATAATTGAGCGGAGGTACTTTGTGGGAATAATACTTTGGAGAAGGATGTAACAAATGTTGAATTTTGTCCGTCGAATGGTAGGCTCCATAAACTTGTTTTGTAAACTCCCATGAATGCTGCTGTCTTGTTGTTCTGGAAAACTGATTGAACGCTCACGTCGCTGTATTGTTTGGTCCACACTAGGTCTCCGCGGTAAGCGTCGTACGAATTGAAAACGGTGCCTTGATTATTTGATCCTATCGAACTGGTGACGAACAATTGTTGGGATGACTCGTCGCAAGAGATGAATTGTGGCTTTGCACCATTGAATGAAATATCAGTAAAAAATGTAGGGGATTGTCCGTAGACGGTCACATTTTCGAGTCCGTTAAGAGCAGGTACGGCAAGCAAGAAGGTGGCATTGTCGATTGTGCTCGTGTATTGTACCTGTTGTCCTTGTACCGAGAGCGTCATAGTGGAGGAAAAAGTTCCTATCATGTAGATGGAGTTTCCGCACACGGCCGCACCAACTAGTTTTGAATTGCCGGACTTTAAGTATACGTGTGGCTTCATGGTTGTATTGGTTAAATCAGATCTCACTCTGGAGATCATCCAACCACCAAGGTCGCTTGCTACGACTGTTAATGATTTTTTGTCAAGTCTGATACATACGGGTTTGAATGTTTGGAGTCGCTTGGTTGATGACGGACGTATTTTGAAGAGTAGTAAATGTTGCCTTCTGAGAAACTATAATGTTCGAAACATATCCAATTGCGTTCTCCCAAACTCTATTTTTCTTGTTAAAATTTTGTAAAAAGCACATCTCTTACATCTCTTTATTGACCACACCATCTGTACTCTGTAGCTTAACATATGGAGCAGGCGAACCATTTACAGGAGTAGAACCACCAGAGATCAAAGTTCTAGCAATTGATGAATATGTTGCTGTTCTAATGGTAGCTTGTCTTTGTGCATAGTAGTAATTTTGGTTGAATCCATATTTATAGGAGGAACCTTTATAATGTCAACAATGATCAGCAAAGTTCGTACTTCTATAGTATTGCCCAGCTGGACACAAAAACGAGTAAGCTGCTCCTACGAGTAGAGCTAACACGACCACCAATTTCATTTGTGATCAAAGTTTTTTGGCGGTTATAAAATCCGATCAACTGTTGGCACAGCCAATCTCCAATGCTATCTCACTTTATGGTAATACCAATCAGCGATTACAGTGGAGATATTAGATACCCAAACGCTCTAATTAGAAGAAATGAAACGTTCAAGTTTTAAAATACAATCTAAAATTAAATGAAAAGCTTTATTCCGCCTAACTTCTGTCTTTTATTCTATTGAACTGCAAATTCAATTCTTTTGGTTTGATGGTGATAAACTGCCTCGGTGTAGGGACAAAATTAGATTTTTTCTGCTCTTCGGTCAAATCAATATGAAAGCATCGCAGAATATGTGCAAGAATGAAAACAGACTCTGTCAAACTAAACTGAAACCCAATACACTTCCTCGTACCAATACTAAATGGTATATAAGACATTGGATCGACATGATCTGCATTTGACGACTCAAATCGTTCAGGAATGAATTCTTCAGGACGATCCCAAATTTCAGGATCTCTCTGCATAGCATAGAAATTAACACGGATGATGGTTCCTTTATTTATTTTATAACCAGACAAGACATCGTTTTTTGTGGCAACCTTAACCACGCCATTAATCGGAGGAAACAACCTCATACTCTCTTTAACAACACATAGTAAGTATTGAAGACCATCATAATCTTCATGCACCAGTTCCTCCCTGTCCCCAAATACTTTATTTACCTCCTTCCTGACCTTCTCCTGTACGTCTTGATGCTTGGCCAACAGCCACAACGACCACATTAGCTGCGATGCAGTTGTTTCGTGACCAGCTACCAAGAATATAAAACTATCGCTCTTTATTTCTGCACGAGATAGTCCAGTTTTGTTTTCTTCATCTTTTGCTGCTACTAACAGACTCAACAAATCATAGTTCTTCGACAAGGGGTCTGAATCGTTTATACATGTAGAAATGATATCGTCCAAGTACAAATCTGCATTTCTAACCACTTCTCTGCAATTTTTAAAGTAAGGCAGAGGTGAGTTTAACAACCATTTTGGATATCTGAATCGAGCGATGATGATCTCATCTGCGGCCCTGGATATGGCCTCTCTAAACGTCATTGTGTATTTTGAGCGATCGTAAGTTTGATCCTCGTTGAGGGCCTTCATGTCCCGCCCAAAGCCTGCGATGCCCATGATTTGTAAAGTGATTTTGGTCATGTCTTCCACAACGTTGCAGTCGAAAGAGTCATGCGACCAGTACTCTTTGGTCACGCTGACCATTGTTTGATTTGTTACTTTGGATACTAACTTGATGTGATCGTCATTAAAAGCAGGATTACTCAACATTCTGTGCTTCCTCCAGATGTCGCCATTCGTTGTCAAAATGTTGGGGCCGAAAATGTCAAATGCTTCGTATACTTGTTCTTGTGGTTTTGGATAATCTTTAGCGTACTTTACCATGACGTGCTTAATGTTCTCTGGGCTGAATATAGCAACACTCGATGTTTTCCAGGTCGAGATGCTCATTACTCCATTCCTCCCATGCTTCCTGATTAGATCGTATATTTGTAGGTAAATCGGACTTTTTAGATTTATGTGGCTTGTTAGAAAAGGTATCTTGAGGATGATCGGTTGAAATTGATGTATTCCTGGAATGTGAGAGACTTTTGATCGAGCCTCGAGATGCTTGTTATAATACATGATTATGATAAATGCCAATATCATAATCACGACAACCAATACAACGGCTATTGTGTTCATGTTTCGTGAAGGATATATTTCTTTTGCAATCAATCACATTTTTAACAACGCCGCCCATGGGCCGAAATAGAAACTTGGCCGATACAATCATGTGTCAAAATGTATCATCGATCTGATTGAGTGTGTTATTTGAAAAACCAAGAGAGGTGCTAGATGAATAATTTGGACAACAATAAAAATGAATAGCTCTACGCAATACTTGGACATTTTCGTCATTGACAACAAATGCGTTCACACGACTCAATCATATGACAACATCAACGATCCTCCAGGGTAGAAAAACAGAGCCAAAAATAAACATACGTATTCATTTAAAAAAATCTAAATTTATTCATTAATCTTAAATAATGCAATCATTTGTTTGGCTACACTTATTGATGACACTTTGCGTGCAAAATACTTGTGTGAAGTGGCCATCGCTCCAAAGTCATCTGGAGTAATCTCCCTAGCGTTTGGTCCTGAAAACTCCAAAAATGTAAATAATCTTTTGACGACTCGGACCGAGTCAGTTGGTAGTGGCGATCTAGCATTGTTCACCCAGTCCCAAGTCTTTGAAGATTGGAGCGAGTTCACGACTGTATGATAGTACATTTCATCAGGAACGGCAGCGTGTTTCGTAGCAAACATGTACTCGATGGGGCCTTTTCCTCCGAGAAGGTACATGATTACATCACGCGACATGATGTGCCACTGAGATCCACCTTGAGGAGGGTTCAGGCCAGGATATTTTTGAAAAATCCAATCTCCGTTAAACTTCCATCCGTAAAGATTTCTACAAAGTCCGTCCAAATGTATTTGAGTCGTGCGTACTCTGTCGTCGGCCGTGGCATAATGGTCGGAAATGACGACATTTTGTCTTTTTAAAGTGAGGTAGGCGGATAGTTCCGATATTTTTTTAATGGGAAAATGTGCCTCTGATAGGGGTACCTTGAAAGCCCAATCCTTCCACCCTCTTCTGAACGCGTACAACACCGAAATCATATCCATGTACATTAGTGATACGTCGGACCAGGCTCCTTCTATGAGCATCGACTCTGGGAGGAGAGCTACATTGCTAACCCGAAGTTCCTCTATGAAATTTTTCACTTTTTTGTAATGGTCATCGGTGAGTTGTCTTGACAAGCACACTACGTAGTAGTGGTTAGGATGAACAATGGCAGAGATCAAGTGCATAAGTAAATCAGTGTTTTTATGACTCAAAAGAACAAATAATATTTTTCCTCTTTGTGGTGTTGGAGAGGAGAAGAAATTACTTTCAATTTTATCATTGGTCTTTAGCATGTCATTGTTATACTCATGTAGTGCTTTGAGCATAATAGCGTCGTTTTGTTTAAAAGGTCCGTACTTGGCTGCAATTGAATGGAAGAAGTCATCGACTGCGGTAATCACCGAGTCTTTACATGTGGATCTGCCGTTTCCCCACGCAGTTAATCTTTCAATGTACTTCTTCATTGAATTACTGGTTGCACCGACTCTGTCCATGTCCTGCCATTTTTCAATCATTGAATTGATTCCGTCCCAATGTGCATAGCACTCGGTCATTTTCTTGTAAGTTTGGTCGTGTGATGTAATGTGCTCGCACCGATCGCCAGTCGAGTGTTGTGGACAAACACAGCACTCTGATTTTTTAGTGCTGATACTAATTCCATATCCACACCTTAGTACATCACTGCTAAACTCGAATTGATTTGACGGTCCGCCTACGTCAATGGTGGTTGCGGCGGCAGTGGTGAATACTTCTGTATGTGTAACTTTCGGTGTGTCCTTCGCGTTATATATCCATACTGAAAACACCATGCAGGTCTGTACTATTATGACCGACAGAATTAACCTGGAGCATCTGCATCTCATCTATAAATTGCTTTTTGTAAGAGCGCCTCTTAATCATTTTTTGTGCGACTAGAAAAAAGAGCCGCAAAAGAGTGTTCCGTTTCCAATTTGAACACCGTAAAACTTAAAATTCTTCAGACGAGGTGAAATTACTGGTAATCACTGTGTATCATTTGATGCGAAGGTATATCTATCATTAGATCTCAGAGCTACAGTTAAATAATATATTATGGCTGCTCACGTCGTTATTGTCCATTATATTATGGTTGATAAATAAGTTACAATCTATAACAAATCAACACAACAGACAAGCAATTGGAATAACATCTCAATAAAACTAATAACCTGTTAAAGCTGCTTTATAGTTTGTACAACATCCTCAACTACAACTTTCAGGTCACATTTCCCGTCCACCTCCACAACCTTTGCATGAGCATCGGCTCTTTCGCTTACGATGTCTTTTAGTTTTTCTACGAAAGCTTCAGCTAAACCATAACGAGCACTAAACAGCCAAGCGACATCCTTTCCCTTAGAACATTGCTTATCAAGAATGTCTTTTACAGTTTCATAATGTCCTTGCCCATCATTTTCCAACCAACCCAACTCTTCTAAAACAAACACGTCGAATATTCCAGCCCCTTCACACTTTGTTAAATGTTCACAAGCCATTTCAAATGCTTTTGGATCAAACACAAAACGTGGAACCTCGGGTTTCACTTCGAATTCGTTGTTTCCGTCCTCAACATGAAAAGGGTTTCTTCTTGCAACAGGCTTTGGTTGCTTTTCTTCTAGTCCCAAAAAATTCAAGTCGTAACCTAAGCGATCACCGTTGTCATCCAAAACCATTGGTTGCAACACACCAGCAACCCTTTTTTGTTGCTTAATATGATCAGCTGCTAAACGAACGACAGTGGATTTACCGGTTCTTGGCTCTCCCGTCACAAGTACGAAGATAATTTTCATTTTATTATTAGATTATCATGATATCAGAGTTACCACATCGTTGCTTGGGCTTACACTGCAACAAAGTCAAATTATTGAGAAGAAAAGAATTCAACAAAAATCCAAATGTTCTCCGTTAATGATATTGAGCAATTGAATTGAAGAATTTTATCAGAGCATTGTGTTGAATTCGATCAGAATACAATGTATCGGCACTAGTGTTATGGACAAGTTTCCGCACTTGATACTCGTTAAGCCGTGAATCCTGCTATGCAGATTTCTTCAATAATTACATAACAAACCTACTTTACATGTCCCAAGCAAGATGGAATAAAAAAAGAGCATCCCAAATCACAACACGAACTTTTATACGAAACAAAGCAAGTTGATTCAAACACCAGAATTAATTGTGCGGTCATCACCGGTCCGTCATCAGGAACAATGTTCGACATTCACATCCTCGGCACCCCAGAACAAATCAGCAAGTGGCTGAATGGAGATGATTTGGACCTGTTACCGAACAGACAAGTAACGAACGAGTACTTTGATTTTAGAAAGATTGGAAATCATGTAAATAAGGCAGGTAATAACAATGTAAATTGTATCTTGCCTCAGTCAGAAACAAAGGGTGCTATCGATAAATTTTTTTTCAAGGAGACAAAGAAGAGAAAGCTCGAATTTGATGTTGTGGATGTTGATAAGAGCTGACAAGTAAAAAGAATAAAGGTTGAATAATTATTATGTATATTGAATAAAAGTATTTTAAGCATTCCTCGTTGTCCTATTCCCGTTTGTGTTTTTCATTTTGTTCTGTAGATGGGTGGAATTCATGTAACACGCAAGTCTGATAATAGATAGATGACGGGTTGTCTAATTAAAAACAAAAGAGACAGCTGACATCAATATTTTTTTATTCTTCCATACATAGTAACACTACCAGTTATTAATCTTCACATCATGATCAGGAATCTTCAGAGCAGAGCTAGTCATTGGGCCTACTTTAGATCTTCTCTTTACAACAACAACCAACACGATTAGAGTTATAGCACCAAACACTAAAACAAAAGAAATTAATACAACAACCAATATCACTATCAATATTGCTAAACTAAAGGATTGACCACCAGATGATTCGGTTGCACCAGAACTATTTCTACCTTCTACATTGGACATCAAACCTACATAGAAGATCGAAACAGAAGCAGAGTTGTTGGTGGTTTTTATATTACGAGAAGCAAACTTGGGATCCACTAGTATGTTACTCTGCGATACAACTAACGACGCTTGGTTTGAATGGGACACTACGTACCAAGATGGAAGCGGCAATATGAATTGATATAATTGACCACCACCTGACAAACTAATAGATACACCACTTGAGGCTAGCACTGTAGCATTTACAATATAAACTGTATTTAAAGCAAAGCTAATTTTTTTGCCCGTATAAGAAACTTGTTGTTTTTGTGACGTTGTCATATAAACATATGTAGTAGTATCATAAAAGAATGACACTAAAATATAATCTTGAGGATTATAAGAGATCCAGAGCTCTAATGGATTGATTTGTAGTGCAGAGGAAGTTATACTGAATGTTGAAGTCAAGGATGTTGCATTGGATACTTGTTTTGTGCTAGTTAATGACCTTCTAGATAAAACGGATGGATTAAATAATGATGATATTTGAGCAACTGATTGATTGTTAGAACCGACCACAACATCAATTACTGGTTTCTCTAAACCTACTTCAGTGCTACTAGTTCCTGAAAAGAAATTGGTAACATCAGAAATGGAAGAGAGTGCACCAGATATCAGAGATGGAGTAGTGGCTGGAGCAGGAGTGGTAGTCCTTACAGTGACATCCGTAATTGAAGGTGTAGTTGTTAAAATGGGTGTAGGAGAAGGTGACGATGACAATATAGTTGTTGGTGTGGTAGTAGTAACAATAGGAGTAGAAGTAGCAATAGTTGGTGATATTGTGGATGTGGGAGTAGAGGTTAAAGCGGAAGTAGGCGTTGGTGTTGAGGTGGGAGTACGAGTTGGAGTTGGTGTAGGCGTTGGTGTAAATGTCTGCACGACTACAACCGAGTTTAAAGTTGCATTAGAACTATTCACCGTACTTGGAATAACAATTTGAGTATTTGTTCCCACCGAAACCGAATAACCAGTGCTAGTTGTAGTCAACATTGGTGTATAACCGGGCGTTACATTAACTGTAGTAGAAGCACTAGTTGTTTTCGTATTAGTATCAAAACTACTAATAGTAGCAGTGCTACTGTTAGTATTAGACGCCATGACATAGGCAGTAGTTGTACCAGTAACGTTGTTAAAAACAGTAAATACTAAAACACTGCTACCAGGTGTTGATACTGAAACAACTGACGCGTTAGCAGTCGGTATCGATGAGTTAGTCAAAACGCTAGTTGTAGGTTTGGAAATACTTGGTACAGAAACAAGAGTCAACGTAGGTCCACCGCTATTTGTTGAAGCAGTAATTAAAATAGAAGTGGTTTTTGTAGTAGAGTCATATACTGGAACGACATTACTAGCAGTTCCATCAAGTACAGCCACCAAAGAAATATTACTGTTTGGCACAACGTTTAGTTGAGATAGAGTGGTTGTCGCTCCTCCACTACTAATAGTAGAAACAATAATATCAGTATTGTTAGTAGTGGTTGTGGGAATAATTTGAGCCACTACACCTTGTAAACCAGATTTGATTACTGAAGTTGTTTGAACTCCATTAACAACTGTTGAAGACAATACGGTTGATGTATTTGTAGTTGAGTTGTAATAATACATGACTGTGACACCACTTTGAGAGAAGGCAACTATATATTGTATAGAAGTAGCAGTGGGTGTAGGTGTTGGCGTTGATGTAGGGGTCGGAGTGGTTGTAGGAGTTTTAATAACTGCGATATTCAAATCTACAGTTGAATTAGTAGAACTCGTTGTACTTGGAATGGCAACGGCAGTATTTGATCCCACTGAAACAGAATAACCAGTACTTGTTGTAGTTAACACCGGCGTGTAGCCAATCGTAACATTTATACTAGCAGCAACACTGGTTGTTTTTGAATTTACATCAAAACTACTAATGGTAGCAGTGCTGCTGTTGGTGCTCGATGCTAAAACAAAAGCAGTTGTAGTACCGGTCACATTATTATAGATTGTGAATAACACGATACTATTACCAGATGGAGCTACTGATATAGTTGTTAAATTACTATTGACTGGTTGTGATGGGTTAGCGTTACTTGGCACAGAAACTGAACTCAAAACAGTAGATCCATCTGTTCTAGAGGTAGATACAAGAACTGAAGTAGATTTAGTGGAGGGATCATAGACAGTAATTATACTATTTGGACTTCCTGTAATAGATGCTACAGAAGTGACATTACTGTTTGGTGCTAGATTAAGTTGAGAAATGGTTGTAACACCATATTGATAACTCGAAATGACAATGTCGGTTGAGTTTGTGTTGGTAGTTGGAGCAATTTGGGAAACTTGTCCTTGTATGTTGGATTGGATAGTTGTTACAGTTTGTGTTCCATTTATAATTGATGTAGATAATACCATAGATGTATTTGATGTTGTATTGTAAAAGTACATAACTGTCACACCATTTTGAGTGAAGGCAATAGTATAGGGGATTGATGTTGGAGTAGGGGTGGGAGTAGGTGTTGTCGTGCTTGTTGGAGCAGCAACTGAGGTTGGTGATGTGGCGGGAATAGCAGTTGGTGTTACAGTAGGGGTTGGTGTTAGAGACGGTATTGTGGAGGGCGAGGCAGTTGGTGTAGGCGTTGGGGATGAAGTTACTGTGGATGCAGAAGTGAGTATTTGAGTGGTTGATGTCTGCGTAGGAGTTGGTGTCGACGTGGTTATTATAGTAGGTGTTGATGTTAGAGAAGGAGTGAATGTCTGTGTGGGAGTACGAATAGGTGTTTGAGTAGGAGTGATTGTAGTAGTTGGTGCTGAAGGAGTAGGAGACGAGGTGGGTGTAAAGGTTAATGTAGTAGTTGGCGTTGTTGTAGGGATTGTAGTTGGAGTGGTTGTCGGAGTAGGAGTAATAGTAGCAGGTATGGAAGTTGGTGTTGCAGTAGGAGTTAGTATAGGGGTTAACGTAGGTGAAGGTGTGGGAGTAGGCGTTAGCGTAGGAGTAGGAGTTGGGGTGGGCGTAGGTGTGGGTGTAGGAGTGAGAGTTGGAGTTGATGTAGGAGTTGGGGTGGGTGTCGGTGTAGGAGTTGGAGTTGATGTAGGTGTTGGGGTGGGCGTAGGTGTGGGCGTAGTTGTTGAGGTGGAAGTTGAAGTAGGAGTTGTTGTAGGTGAAGGTGTGGCAGTAGGAGTGAGAGTTTGTGATGGAGTTGTTGTAGGAGTTTGGGTGGGCGTAGGTGTTGGGGTAGGAGTTGTTGTAGGCGTAGGAGTGGGCGTAGGAGTTGTTGTAGGTGTTGGGGTGGGCGTAGGAGTTGGTGTGGGAGTGGGAGTTGGGGTGGGCGTAGGAGTTGGTGTGGGCGTAGGAGTTGGGGTGGGAGTTGGTGTGGGCGTTGGTGTGGGCGTAGGAGTTGGTGTGGGCGTAGGAGTTGGTGTGGGAGTGGGAGTTGGTGTGGGCGTAGGAGTTGGTGTGGGCGTAGGAGTTGGTGTGGGAGTGGGAGTTGGTGTGGGCGTAGGAGTTGGTGTGGGAGTTGGAGTGGGCGTAGGAGTTGGAGTTGGGGTGGGCGTGGGAGTTGGGGTGGGAGTGGGAGTAGGAGTTGGTGTAGGTGTTGACTGACACTGATTACCAATGTATCCAGCCGAGCAATTACATGTATCCTTTGTAACACACACGCCTCTACCACTACAAACAGAGCTATTTGTGCTTGGAATACCATAACAATTATACAAATTACAATTGGGTCCATAATAAATAGAACTTTGATTGCATTGACAATTATTAAATGATGAGCAAGTACCTTGTCCATTACAAACAGATATATTTGATTTATCTATTCCATTGCAAGACCAATTCTGACATGACGGACCATAGTAGCCGGTATTGCAGGTGCAAGTATCTGGTGAAATACAAGTACCGTTGTTAGAGCAGCCAGCATTGTTTGTATAAATAACTCCATTACAGTTCCATGATTGACAAGTTGGTCCAAAATAACCAGTATTACAGTTGCAAGTGTTTGGTGCAACACAAGTGCCGTTACTGGAACATCCGGCATTATTAGTGTTTATTATACTGTTGCAGTTCCAGTTTTGACAAGTCGAACCATAATAATTAGTATTACAATTACATGTATTATAATTAACACAAGTTCCATTATTGGAACAAACGCTTGTACTATTAAACAAAACTCCAGAACAAGTATATGCTTCACAATTCTGTCCATAATAACCGACGTTACATTGACATGTATTCGTTGCATTACAAACACCTTTGCCACTACAAACACCCGAGTTTACCATAGCAACACCAAAGCATTTATAAATAACACAACTAGATCCATAACAAGTCGGGTTCAAAGAAACAGATCTCACTTTGTAATTATTTTGATCAGCTATATATAATATGTTATTAATGTTATTATAGGTAACGGATGTGGCACCGTTCAGTTGCGAATAGATTGCAACTGCATTATCAAATGTTCCTTGTGAATTGGGAACACCAGCAATAGTGGAAATTATACCAGTTGTTAAATTAACCATTCTAACTACAGAGTTATTGGTATCTGCAATGTATAACACATTTTTATAAATGTCAACTGTCAAACCAGATGGGTTGTTCAAAGAAGCACTTGTTGCAGGGTATCCATCGCCACTATAAATAGCAGTACCGTTACCGGCTACTATAGTTGAGCTTCCAGTAGCTAACATGACGGATCGAACGCGATGATTTAACTTTTCGGAAATATATAAAATATCGCGTGCACTATCGTAACAAACACCGTAAGGATAATTCAACTGAAGAGAAGTAGCGACTCCAGTAGTAACATTAAATCCATTCACACCCACAATACCGGCAATGACATTAATCACACCATTCACAAGATTGATGGATTTGACAACATGATTATTAGTATCACAAACATACAAAACATCCCTATTACTATCATATGCCAATGCAGATGGGAAATTAAAAACTGCACCAGTCAACGAGGTAATAATACCTGTTGCTCTATTGATTGCTCTTATTTTATTACTGGTTGATTCTGAAACATACAAGACATTTCTAAAAGTATCAATGGCCAATCCCATAGGTGCTTGTACCTTTGCACTAGTTGAAGCTCCATTATCACCTGTGGAACCGCTAGTGCCATCACCAGCATATGACGTGATCACACCACTTGTTATATTCATCAAACGAATGCGATGATCACTGATATCAGTTATATACAACAAATTACCAACAGAGTCATATAACGCAGTCGTTGGTTGTTTCAGACTAGCGGCAGTTCCCAATCCAGAATCACCAGCGTATGCTTGTACACCATTGCCTACCAAAGTACTCATGATACCGAACGATGCAACTGGCACATATGCTGGACTAACTAACACTCGATTAAGAGCATCAGCTGATTGATAAACCAAATTATTCTCCATATCAACTGCTATTCCACTAACGCTAGAAACACCTTGGTCGGTAGGGGATACACCTTCAGTGTTATAATTACACAAAGATCCAACGTTTCCTCTTCCACTGTATAATTTTATAATGCCACTGGTCAAATTCATTACGCGTAATCGACAGCCACCCCATTCACCGATATACAGTAAATTGTTGTTAGTATCGACATCCAGGGAGTATATATTACCCAATAAAGTAGATGTAGCTTGTAAATGGTTACCATTCCATCCAACCGTTCCTGTACCAGCTATCGTCTTGATCATACCAGTTATTCTATCAACACTTTGTATACGACCTGGACTACCTATATACAAGAACAATCCATCAGGACTCAACTCAATAGCTTGTGGCTGAGTTAGTTGTGATTTGATGGCCAGTATATTCTCACCACTGTAACCTAATGTACCTGTTCCCGCAAATGTTGTGATGATTCCGGTAGTTGCATCAACTACTCTCACTACATTATTACCAGGATCTGCTATATAAACTACTTGGTTGACATTATCACATAATACATCATTTGGAAAACTAAGAGTCGCACTTGTAGCTTGTCCGTTATCACCAGTATAAGAACTAGAACCAGTTCCCGCAAATGTAGACATGATGCCACTTGTTCTATTGACTACTTTTATTTTGTGGGTTAAATGTTCAACAAAGTAGACCAAATTTCTTGTGTAATCAATGGACAGTGCACCTGGAGAATTTATTGCAGTACTGGTTGCTGCTCCATTGGAGTTTGACGTACCAGTTGTTCCTGTTCCAGCAAATGTTTGTACAATATTGGTTATTCTATTGATGACTCTTACTCTAGCACCATTTAATTCGGAAACATACAAGAGCTTATTAACCACATCCAACGCAATTCCATTTGGATTAATCAATCCAGTAGAATTGGCGAGAGTGTTATCTCCTGTATAACCAGATATACCAGTACCTGCGTAAGTATTGATAGCAGAAGTTGTTGGTAGTGTATTGGTTAAAAATGACACTGGTGGTAAGCTTATACTCCTC
This sequence comes from Acrasis kona, assembly GCA_026419775.2. NCBI lineage: Eukaryota > Heterolobosea > Eutetramitea > Acrasida > Acrasidae > Acrasis > Acrasis kona. The sequence continues at coordinate 8,467 of JAOPGA020001401.1, read as the reverse complement.
ACTCTGGCACTACCAAAATCACCAACATATAAAGATTTGGACGTAAAATCAATATCGATGGTGATTGGATAATTTAACATACAATCAGTAGCTGGTCCATAATCACCGACCGTTCCATATTGTCTAGGAGTACCTGCGAATAGATTTACAATACCAGATGTTCTATTTAATACTCTAATGACGCGATTACCACTATCTGCTATATAGAGTAGATTATTAGTGTAATCAACTGCTGTTTCTCTCAATTGGAAGAAACGTGCTTGTAATGCAGGTCCGCCATCTCCTGCATAAACATCGTTGACGTTTCCTGTTCCTGCAATCACATTGATTGCTCCAGTAGTTATACTAATAGTTCTAATTGACCAATCATCCGTAAATATCAACAAGTTACGCACTTTATCTAACGTAAGGGATGTAACTGGATAATTATGAGTGTAAACAGTTGTGATAATGTTAGTAACTGTGTCAATGGCTCTTATCTTTTTATTATCCAAATCTGCAATATAGATTATATTTCTAGAAGAATCAAATCTTGCATCCCATATGTTATTGAAAGTAGCTAACGAAGCTGGACCGTTGTCACCTATGGGAGTTGTGGTGGTACCATTACCTGCGTATGCATTAATGATGCCTGTAGCTCTATTCAACACTCTGATGCGATTATTGCTTCTGTCTACTAAATAAATTAAATTTTGGAAATAATCATAAGTGGTTCCATAGGGTTGGTAGAGTTCTGCATTTGTTGCTAAACCACCGTCTCCAGAATAGCCCTGAGAGTTTCTACCAACGGCTGTAGTAATAATCGAAGAGGTGAGATTGACTAAGCGAATTACATTGTTGAAGAAATCAGAAACATAGAGTAATCTATTTACACGATCCACAGATACACGACTCGGTCCATTGATGGTGGAAGCGATAGCAGGCCCATTATCGCCACCATAAGAGTTTGTGCCGGTACCAATAAATGGCATAATGATACCGGATGTAGGAGCAGTAGGTGTATAATAAGGAGTCACATACACACGATTAATCAATCTTCCTGTTTGATAGACCAGGTTATTAAGGGGATCGACAGCTATACCAATTACATAACCGATACCTTGTGTGTTGGCTGGAATATATTCTCCTACGTAGTTAAGCAATGAGTTCTGAGAGCCTCTCCCTGAAAATGTTCTGATGATTCCAGTGTTCAGGTTGACTACAGACATCCTACCATTGTAATAACTACCAACATATAATAAATTATTTCGTTGATCAATATCAAGAGCACACACTGAGTATATATTTGCGCTAGTAGCAAGAATACCCTCTCCATTATAACCATTATAACCAAAGCCAACATTTCCATTGCCATTTCCCGCAACAGTCGTTATAAGACCGGTTGTAATATTCAAGAAACGAACTCTATTTCCGGTATCTTCGCCGATATACAAATTACCCATTCCATCTACTTTGATTGCAATCGGTGTATTCAATTTTGCAGAAAGTGCTGGTACATTTTCACCATTGTAACCAGCTTGACCCGCTATTCCAGCAAAAGTAGATATTCTATTAGAATCTGTTCTGTTGACTACTCTAATGATGTGATTACCTCGTTCAGCGAAATACACTAGATTTCTATCAATGTCTAATGCTACGCTATAAGGTTGGTTTAAAGTAGCGGATATTGCAGTTCCGTTATCGCCAGTTTGACCTGGAGAACCAGTTCCTGCAAAATTGGTTATAATACCAGAGGAGCAGTTTACAACTCTCACTCTATTGTAAAACCAATCGGAAATATACAACAGATTATTGACGCTATCAAATGCTAAACCAGTTGCAGAACCAAATGTGGTTGAGTTCGCTTGTACATTATTAGCTCCATCATTTTTTATACCAGTTCCCGCCAATGTGGTAATGAGTCCAGTACTTCTGTTCACAACTCTTATTTTGTAAGCACCTGTGTCTGCAATATATAATAGATTGTTTTTTGAATCAATAGCGAGAGCAGATGGATCATTCAATGCTGAATTAGTTGCTAGTACATTTTCTCCTGCCACATTGGAAGATGTACCCGCAAATGTAGCAATGAGATTAGTTCTGGGATCTACAGCTCTTATTATAGAATTACCGTCCTCCATAACGTATAATATGTTATTGGGTTGGTCAAATAAAACACCCATAGGTCTACTGATGGGTACATTTTTTAAAGAGGAGCCGTACGAGGAGAAGCCGTATGCAGAACTAAAACCACTTTGACCAGGTTTACCAATTACGATATAAGCATATCCAGTGCTTCTATCCAACGCAACAACAGAATGTTGATCAGAACAAGCAACGTATAGATAATTATTAACGGTATCGACAGCAACACTAGTCGGTGCTTTGCAATTGTAACTTGTACCTGGTATTCCATCACCATTAGGTACATTAGAAGAACCACTTCCAAGAACAGTAGTGATGATCTTAGTGGCCAAATTAACAGCTTTGACGTTGTTATTACCTGCGCAAGCAATATACAAAATGTTGTTGCCTGAATCGAGAGCTAATCCAAATGGAACAGAAATGGAAGTAGAAGTAGCAATCACATTATCGACTTGAGATGACCCTCCACCAGCAGCAGTACTTATTAATCCGTTATTAAGATTAATAACTTTAACAAGACCTTGATTTAAATCACAAAAGTACAAAAAGTTATTAATAGGATCAAACAAGGCACCAGAAACACTACCAAGCGTTGCGCTGGTAGCAGCACTATTTTCTGCATAACCAGGGGTATTAGTACCTGTGCCCGCAATGGTTGTGATCACGCCCGTATTTAAATTTATTCTTCTAATTCTATTATTGACTTGATCAGGTACGTATAAATAGTTGTTGACTTGGTCAATGGCAACGCTATTAGGAAAATAAAAGAGAGCGCTTGTAGCTTGGCCATTATCGCCGCTAAAGCCTTGGCCACCACTACCTGCCACCGTTGTTATATTTCCAGTGTTTCTATTCCATACTCTAACTCTTTGATTAAAGGTATCACAAAAGTATAACAAATTTCTAGAAGCATCTATTGCTCCTGTACCGGTTGGTCTGTTTATGTTTGCACCAAGGGCTGGTACGTTATCTCCTCCAAAGGTATTTGTATTGGGTACGCCAACGGTTACATAGGACACAAAGCTAGGTAGTGACCTCAAAGTTGGTAGTGTTTTTGATTGATAGTTTAATGTAATGGATCTAATGGACTCCCTGTTGATCTGGTACTAGTAACATGTTATTAATAGAGTCATATGCTAGTCCGACGACTGGCCCAAACTTTGAGATGGTAGAGGAGCCGTCAGCAGATCCATACTGACCATTTCCGGCCATTGTATTCAGGTATCCAGTGTTTAGATCGACCATCATGATTCGTGAGTTGTTGTATTGTGAAAAGAATAAAATATTGTTGTTGATATCGAGTGAGACCCCAATTGTTCTAATCAAGTTACTACTAGTTGCTGGGATTGTTTCTCCATTATAAAAGTAGTCACTACTCGGTACCCGCTACTGTATTAATCACACCAGTCTTTGTGTTGAGCACTCTTATTCTGCCATTACCGTCGTCGGCAATGTATAACAAAAATCTCAAATTGTCGTAAGCTAATCCATTCGGGTTCTTGAGTGACGCTGCTGTGGCTAACCCTCCGTCTCCAACTACACCTGCAACTCCTTGTATACCGGCTACTATAGAAGCTACTCCGTTTGTGTTATTTAAATTAACACTTCTAACAACGTGGTTGGAGTTGTCAGCAATGTATAATACATTGTTGGCTGAATCTAGTGCGATACCACATGGTGAGTTGAGTGTCGCCGAAGATGTGTTGACTGTCTTAATGAGGCCATTTACGGTGTTTATAACTCTTATTCTATTAGCAAATTGTTCAGAGATGTAAATTAAGTTATTTTTCAAGTCAACTGCAGCTGAGTTTAAGCCGTTGATAGAAGCCGTAGTGGCGGCAATGTTCTCGCTCGAACTACCCGAAGATGTCGTACCCGCGAAGGTAGTGACTAGGTTACTCGTTCGGTTCCATAAGCGAAGTAGGTTGGATCCGATATCAGAAATGTAGATAAGATTGTTGGTAGAGTCAATGGCGATGTTGTTGGGAGTGTTGAATCTGGCGACTAGTGGTGCAGAATTGTCGGCAAAGCCTTGTGTACCCGTTAATCCTGCTACTGTTGAAACCGTGTTGGTTGCAGGGATGCGCGTAGTAGCGGCTTGTACATTATGAGCGAGAATCATTGTAGAAATTAGACAGGAAAGGAACTGTTTTACGATTGGCTTGTTGGATAGTAGAAACCATACAGCCACAATCGTTAAAGTCACACTTGATAGGTGAGGCAATCCACTTTGAAAGAAGATGCGCTGCATAAGATGTTATAATAAATTTAAAATAACCGCTTACTTTGAAACCAATATCTCTCTTTCCGACTATTTCACTTGTGTGAAGAGTGCGTACAGATGAGGCGTGACAATGGGAGTTTATACCACAGGGAATTGTGGTATAATGAGAGTACGACCACATTAGACATATTAGAAGCCACAGAGCAGTAGCGCTCAGTAACCGTGGAATCATGTCTACTGTTTTGGATAAATTACAATGTTGCAATATAAATATCTACCGCTTAAACTAACCTAATAAGTCAATACACCCGAGGGGTAGATCACCGTTGAAATTTTCTAGAACTTTTTTTCCTAAAGGAAAATCAACTGGAAATAACATGGAGACAATTCGCAGCTTCCTACAATAAGGATAGAAGTGACCTCTTAATTCGACAATACAATCCACGCGAACCAGGTGGGTCCCACAAAAAATTGTGTTTATGATGAGCCTATACGTCCGAAGAGGCCATTTGCTCCAAACATTTTGGAACTTTTTACAAGTTTGTAACCACCTCCGAAGCGGTACTTCGACTCGCCATAAATTCTGTACGATTTTTGTTTGAGAATATGGACACTTAATTAGCCAAACCAAGCTCCCGCTAATTCTGATTTGGCAGCCAATAAGCGAATAACTCATATTTTGGCATCCCAATAGGGGTTAGAAATGATTAAAATTAAAAATTTTCGAGGGGGAGTGGGTAAAAATGATACCTGCCGCTCCCCACTACACAAGACTTTTTATTGAATCTGCGTATTCACAATGCTTGAAGGAATCAAAGCATGCCCTAACATACATTTTCCACACTTATCACAACCAAAACAGCTTCTTGCTCGTACAATTATTTCAATTGGAACTCTTTCAGTGAACCAACAGCATACTAAACAGTATCCCCTTACTCCTCTTTTCTCTTTCTTGTTGGCCGTGCTGGATTTGATGTTGATTATTGTGCTGGGGTTGGTGCATAACAGGATGTTTATATTGTATACACGTGTTGACCAATGCTTGCTGTGAATGAGCGTCACTCTCAAATGTGATCTTGTTTGCAGAGCGAATAACAGGATTATTCAAAGATCGGAAGATTAAAAATAAAAGGAAGGGGTTACAATGCCCTTGTCTCAAAATCTAGGGAAAGTGAAACAGAATTAACTCTACGATTTCATATATAGGTTCAAACAACAATGTGAGGAACAAGAATACAGTCGCACACCAAGACGTAGTATGCTACGAACAAGAAATTTTCCCTGCCAAAATCATGAGCAGCCAAGAACTAAAACATTCAAAAACCAGCACCAACCTCCATTGAAATACAATATATGCCAAAACCCATCAAATACATTATGGTCTGCAATTTTCCCGTTGGTGGTTTCTTCATCATGGGCTTAAACACAAAAAGAGACAACATTATGGATGTACATGTTTAAAGAAGCCTGTTCTTCTTATGTATATTAGGTAATCAAAGGTGACATGATTGTTGATTTTGACATATCCCGAACGGTCATGCTGGAGAATATTACGGGGTTCCTAGATTCTGAGAGTACTGCCAACAATCGACGACTGACCTTTTTTGTCGTTAACATCAACTACGATGTAGGGCTTGTGTTTAGGTTCTGCCAGGTAAGTTGAAAATCCTGATAGTCATCATCTTACTTCTATATAGCAAATGAATACCGACAATGAGTATTTGGTGGACAACACTTTCGATGGTAAAGTCCCAAAGGTAACCAAGGACTGGTTTGCAGATGGGTTAATAACATTACCAATGAGACCATTATTAATTCATTTGTAGCCTGTGGGGTGTCAAGAGATTTGGGCAAGGCACCAATTCGCTGAAGGTCGAGTTCCAAAAATGGAAGCTTTTTAGCGTTGAGGAGTTGGTGAAGCAAATCTTCGCGCAGCCAAATAGTGTAGGATTCGGGATTAACATTAATCTTATTTCTAGAAATTTCCAGAACGAATGCTCAATACACTGTGCGAGCGTTAATCTTCGCAATACAAAGCGAACAAACCAAGCATGCCAAAAGCGATCTAGTCCACACTAAAATACATAACTTACACCGATGCCTACTTTGGAGGAACGACCTTGCAAAGCTTCCTGTCGGCCTATACACACTTTGGGGAAAACAAAGAAGCAAATTGATGACGGAATGTTCCATCTCACATGCTTGTGCACTAAACTTGCGGTAACATTGAATCAAAGGCACAAAAAAAATTGTGTGGACTTTGGACCCTCTCCGAATACTACTTTGGATTCGTCGACAACGTTGGAAGAACATACGTATTTCAAAAAAACATTCGTGGTCTTAAGCACCGTGGTTGCATCTTCAATTATTCAAAGCACTATTTGCCATATTAAAATGGTTGAGATGGGGATCGAACCCAGGACCGCCGGCTTATTAGACCGGTGCTCTATTTCAAATAACCGACTGAGCTACTCAACCTTATCATAATGAATAGTTGTAAATCATTACATAATCTGATATCATATTCAAAGTTAAAAATTTGTTAATGCAAAGCACTTTGCGACATCAGTGATGTATTATATTATACAGCATTGGCTGTATGAAAATGAATTTCAATGTACAATAGTTGCAATTTAAGGATTCGTGCCAACTCCATTGACGATTATTCAAAGAATCTCCAGAATAGTTAATTTTACTTTTTTTGAGTTGATTTTATTTGGAAGATCTTTTTAATTCTTCAAATTTGGCAAATTTTATTATTATTAATAATATCCTGCAAAGAAAAGATATTCTAAAGGAATCTAAAGCGAAACAACCATACAAATGAGAACAGTAATTGTTGTTGCCATCACATTACTGTGTTGTGCTACTGCATGTGTATGCAGTATGTCCTTTTTTAATATGCGTACAACATACTTCCCTTTGAAGGACTGCCACCGTAAATGCTCAACAATGCAGGAAGTCTTGCAGGAGCCTTCAATTTTCAGGCTAAGGAAAATACCAAGCGAAGCCAACGCATCAATAGCAGCCGCGGTAGTGCTCCTAATGATTACTTGTAATATATTGATGTTCTACGTGTAATGTACGCTCAAGTCACCCACATTATGCACAACTTAGAGGGAAATAACTTTAAGCACCAAAAAGAATGTGAGTACCAGCATTGATGTTTAAAATCCTCTTTGCCAACCAAAAATTACACACGAAGTACCTCATCTTCATGAAAACATCGTCCTGTGCCTTTAAAAGTGGTGATGTATTATATAAACTATAATTTGCACAAAGGGTCATGCTTTGAATATTTCTCTTAAGAGAATGATTGCAGAACTCTCCCGAAACAATATTGTAAACAACAACTCTTCTTCTCAACCTGTACATAACAAGGACCAGAGAGCTAACATTTTACCACGAAAATAAAGTCATGAGTCTATCACCAGTCTATGTACCAGTTGAAGTTGGACCAAACTTTTGGAACGTTCGTGCAGATTTCAACAAACTATATATTGTTAACATTTGTAAGTTGTGCTTCAGTCACTCCTTGACATTGCAGATACTCACATGTCCCTTATCAAACTATCAAATGGCAAATTTCTTTTGATAGATACAGTTGAGTTAACAGAGGGTCTCAAAAGCCACATTGATCAAATGACCAATAATGGATTGGACATCGAGGCCATTGTAGGTGTTCATCCCTTCCACACCATACATTTTCAAAAATTCTATGAATCTTACCCCAACGCTGAATTCTACGGGACACCAAGGCACGTAAGAGTCCTAACCAAGATACCTTGGAGGGGCGACCTCACGAGCTGTGTAGTTCAGTCGAAATGGGCCCCAGATGTCGAATTCCGCATTCCCGAGGGAGCAGAATTCGTGGATCCAAAGCCAGAGAAATCTAACCATTTCTCTTGTGCATGGGTGTACCATAAACCCAGTAGAACTATTCACATTGACGATACCGTCATGTATGCCGAGGCGCCAGGATTCTTAATGAGGCTATTTGGTTACAAGAAAGGATCGATGGCATTTCACCCGAGCATTAAGGGACCAGGTCTTTTACCGCATCCCGACTCTCCATTCGTATTCAGAGAATGGGTTAATAAAGTAATTCAAGATTGGGAT
>JAOPGA020001398.1:0-21610 GCA_026419775.2 Acrasis kona | reverse complement strand
GTTGAAGAGCTTTTTGGACCAACTCATCTTGTTAGGAACCGTAAAATGTCCTCATCAATTTCATCCAAATCAATATCGTCGCTTGTTATATCTAAATCTTCGATGGAGAAAGTAACTTCTGTGGGCTACATTGAGTAATTAATCAAGTTCCTGAATTCTTACTCCGTCTGTTTGTGGCATTTCATCTTCAAGCGCATTTAGAAGAGCCTTCCTTCGTTTTTCATCCTCATCCCTCTGTGTTTTAGAAGGATTGGATTTCTTACGTGGAGACAAAGGCATGTCAGTATTTGTAATCTTTACAAACGACGACCCAAGACAATCAAACAATAAACCACGTTTTATAGTAATTCAAAATACAACAAAATCAAACATATTTTACTGTAATCATACAATTTCATCACTGCCACCATTGCTCGCCTCCAATTAGATGTGAGAGATGATCATCTCTCACATTAAGACCACCAAACTTTCTAATATGAATCAAGAGGAAATTTAATTTTTACCTTGATGTAACAATGATGAGGAACAACACAAGGACCATCATGAATATCACCTCACCCCATACACTCTTAATTGAATATCTGATCCATTGTCCTTGACGGGCAAGTTTGGTCGTCCTCTTGCCCACCACGACCCTACACCAGGTTTTATTGGAAATGAGAGCGGGGCTCATTTACCCTTATAAGGCAAGTTTTAGGCCAAAAGCCTCCTCTTCACTCAATATTCAATTCCGGCGTTGGGTCGAGGTGCAGTACGTTTTAATATTATAAAGTCTTAATTTTCCCAAGCCGATTTCCTCCTATCTTTGTAATCAATTTGAACTTCTGCTTTGCCCCGAATGACAGACCATCCTGTGGCACGATTATCCGTACGTCTACATATTATTATTTAATGTAACATTAAATTTTATTATAATTTCCAACCTTATGAAGCAACTAATTGAGACAATCGATAAGCCAGTGTTATGCATCATTGGTGTAGGATTAATAGGAGGTTTTATATCATCATTTATAGGGTGCAGTGATCTTGTTGACCTCCACTTGATAGGTCGTCAAAACTTGAGGAACAGACTGGAGAGGTATGAATGTTTAAAAGCTGAGAACATAGATGGCACTACACGTTCACTTAAAAATTCAGACTTTACCTTACATAGCAGCCTCACAGAGATGATTCAAATTAAACGAATTAAACCTCAATTTATTATAATGTGCTTAAAAAGAACTGCCGCAGATGAGATTTACCAAGAAATCAAGAAACTCGAGCTCAAATCTTGCACCATTGTACTCATGATGAACGGAATTTTCACCGTTCCAGAGGCCAAAAAAATATTAACTAAACACAAGATATTAGCTGCAATGGTAAGCCAAACGAACAACTATGAAACTTACGATAAAGTGTCCTTTTAATGTGATTGATGACCAAGCCACAGGCGTCTACAAACAAAGTTCAAAGGGCAACATTATTATCGAACAAGACGAGCAATCTGAAATTTTATCAAACATTATGAACAACAGTGGAGTGCCAACACTGTTATCCACTCAAATTGAAAAGGTTCAAAATGGTAAAATGCTGTTCAATCTCAATAACGCCATATGTGCATTGTCAGGTGTTCCACTCTCCAAAGAACTCTCCCAATATGGATACAGAAGACTTTTATCTCACTGCATGTCAGAAACTTTATCCGTCTATTACGCAAGAGGCATGGAGGCTGCTCCTGTTTTCAAACTACCAAACCATCTGGTACCTTGGGCATTGTGCGCACCTGATTGGATCTTTTCGTACATTGCAGCAGGTATGGCAGGTCCAACGGAAAAGGCCACTTCGTCCATGTACGAAGATGTATCCAATAATAGATTAACAGAAATAGAATATTTACAAGGAGCGGTGTTAAAACTTGCCAATGGTTTAGATCCAAAGATTGATACGCCCGTGATACAAGCAGTATACGATAAAATCAAGCAGGTCGAATCCAACAAGTGCGGTATTGTGAAGCACACGCCCGAAATGATTTACCAATTCAAATAAAACAAACTTTTTATTCACTCACTCGGGGTCCATGCAATCAAGTTTAATTCTTTTCGTCGTTGGTGACTTTTCTAAAATCTTTCCAGAGCAGGTCCTCTTCTTGCTTGGTGTGGTTAATTTGATCTTTAATCCGCTGGTGACTTCTCTTTCGGACAGGATGGCTTGCTCTACGACGTGTTGGCTCTCCTCTTCCAATTCTTCTTGTGAAAATTCCTTCACTGCTCCATCAATCCTGTTTTGTTTGTGATAATCGGACATGAGAGTGTAACCCAACAATGCGCTCATTTCCCTATCTCTGGTTTCTATAATCAAGTCGAATAGTACGTAACCATGACAATCTTCTGCTCTCATCAACCACTCACAAATGGTTTTTTTAAAGTGTTCAACGTCAAGTGTTTCGGAATTGGCTCCTCTTCTGGTGTCCTCTTGGTCGTTCTGACTAGAGTATGACACGATTGGAGATCCATCAATGTTCAGGTTCCAAGTATAAGAACTGCGTAGGAAGGCTTGTCTGAGGGTGTCTCCATTTGTGTTGTAGCATTCATGGTGGAAGGTATTAAGCGATACTGGAACTCCACACTTTTCGTTAATGTACATGCAATCATCAAGAGAGTACAAGTGATCATCATTTTCGATTACAACATGTTTTTTGAAGCGATCTGGAAATGATTTGTATTGGTTGATGAACCTGTCCATACTTGCGCTTTTGTCCTTGTAAACCCCACCCAGATTTATCTACAACGTTTAGTAACTTCTTCAACCATACTTACAATGATTTTATGCGATGCGTCTAGATTCATTGCTTCAAAAAGATCAATGTGATAATTTAGTTCATCTAAACTTTTCTTGACTACTTGAACGTCGTTGGAATTTACCAAGCAATAATGGTCCGGGTGCATGCTCACCCTGAAACCTTGGTCTTTTATTAGATTCTGACCGATGTGTTTCAACTGTACTGCGAAATACTTTCTCCAATCCCATTTGGGTATCAACTTTGTCATGCTTTCGTGACTTGCAAAGGGTATAAAATCCGATCCTATTCTAAAAATTTTAATACCCTTTTGCTTGTTGTACTTTAAAATTTGCTTAAAGTGATCGATGTTTTTAGACACGTACTCTTTCATCTGTGGCAAATTAAATCAAAGCAATGAGAAACAATAATACCTTGGGCACTCCAAAGCTCGCAAGTCTAAAGGAATGGTTGGTACTCAGCTTATTTTGTTTGTTAGAGTGAGCATACCCTATCCGACCGTGTGAGTCCGTCATTTGTTTGATGTTCTAACTTCAAGTATCTGAAGTTTACAAAAAAATTAACGCGCGATGATGAAGTGTTTGTGAGCATGGCATTGTGAGGAGCATCGATAGTTGGCGTAGGTAGATAATAATATTTATACAAAACTACATTGATTTTATAATATACAAGATATGGTTGTAACACAGCACTAGTAATAACACCGACCGAAACAGACTGTACAGACCGAAATCTTCTGAGGATCATAAAATTCACAAGTGCCGCCAAAAAGCATTCCGCCCAAACCACTGCAGGCTGAACACATTGTTCGTTTGATCGTCACTTTTCTCCCCGCGCACACCGGACAAGTATGCTTCTTATTCGGATCCGATGCCTCACAAGGCCCCCATTGTGAGAATGCTCCTTCTCCATTACATTTTTTACATTGCATCTTGGTCGTAAAGGGAGAAATGATGGTGGGTAGCTTGTTATTATTGGAGCTCGTACCATAAGAGAGTATCATTTCGCTTTGATGGTTGTCACGAGATGGTTCATCCTCGTCCTCACAAGTGAGCAAGAATGTACAGGCATCTTGAATTTCTTCACACAAATCAATCACATTATTTTGAGTGCATATAAATTGTCCCATTCTTGTACGTAGACATATCGATTCGCCACATTTGGTTACAATTGAATTGTCGTGAGTTCTTGTGCTATGGACCATGTAGAAAGTGTCCTGTAATTCATTTTTACAATCTAGCACGCCAACCAACTGTCCAAGATAATCCCTCAACTGAACCAACTCCTTAAATCTAACCTCCGAATATAATGGTTTGAGCCTCGATTCTATTGTAAGCGTCGATGCAACTTTATCGTGCTGTTGTTCTTGTTGTGCATCTCTTCCATGGTGGAGCATACATAGAGGATAATCGTTCATCTTGTTCCTCAACGATATGTGGTCGCCATATCTTATCACTTGGTTACTAGTCGATGGTGTTAACTCTATGGAAGTATAGTTTGAATGGTGCACAATACCAATCGACATGTTTTGTTTTTTTGAATGACGTCCTTCAAGAATCCATTTATAGTTGGCATCTTTTGCGATGGAATAAAATGAATTGTCGAACCGGTCATCGATTCCATGTATGTACAAAAGTCTTTGGCTGGAGTTCAGGACAGTTACGTACGGACTTTTATGAAACTAGATAAAGTTTTCGGATCCTCCTCTTTTCGATATGGGATATTGCGCTATTTTGATTACAACTTTTTGATTGCATGAAGATCAAGAGACTTCTTTTAAGTAAGAGAATACAACAAAGCATCTTTATGTTTAACTGACGAGGAGTAAACACATGTAAGATAACTAGCTCGCTGAATCTTGTTAATAGTGTTCTTAGATAGCTTCATTTATGTAAGGGTCTTAAGATGGTAGTGAAGTCCTTTTTATTTAATCGGTTATTTATTTAATCGAATGTGGTGCTCAGAACAAATGCTCAATAAATGGTATTGCTCTTCTTAATCATCAAGACCACTCAAGGCCTCTTCATCCACACCTCTCCAGAGATCAACTCATATCCTTATACACTTAACAAATTCGGAACCCCAAAATCACCAACTACGAGCTCCTGTTTATTTAGCTGGTGGCACGACTGTACAATTCATTCACTTTGGAGGAGCAGATAGTTTTAGCAAATGCTTCATACATTGGATGAATTCTTCAAATCAACAAACAAGAGAGAAGATCGAATAAATATTTTGGCGCTTTGATATCAAAGTTGTACATTAAAAATAATTATAAAGCGAATACTTTATTGTTAAAGGTAATTGAACGTTGGCGTTCAATGGACTTGACTTCATGAAACAGAATCGTCTAAATTGTTTGAGTGCATCTTGGCGCAAGATTCTCGGATGTGTGAAAGTAGTAATTAGGCAATGTTGCAAAATATATGAAGGCAGCCTCTGTTGGAAAGAAAGTTGTAATGTCGATTTAGTGCAAACGTAGAGGAATTACCAGCAATAGTTACTCATTGTCTTCAACGTTATAGTGGATGGCAGGGTTGGCGCTCATGAATGTGAGGAGAAAGAGTTTCTTGAAAGGTGGTGATGACAGCGGTGTGTGAGGTATGTTCCATGAATGGGAATGCGGCTCGTCGTTAGGAATGTTCCATGGATTAGATTGCGCCTACTCTTGGTGATTGATGTTGTAGTTGGTTACCAGTATTCCACTGAACGATGTTACAGGTCGTTCAACATACTAACTGATAAGTCTTGTAGGAGCAAAGTAGGTGGCAGGATCATACTCTGAAAGGTCCTTAGCAGCAATGGTAGTGAAGTAAAGCAGGTGGCATCATCATCAAGGGATGAGATTAGCAATAATGTGAATTGTGTTTGTTGTGTTATTTGTGGGAAGCTGTGCACTCAATGAGTGCTTTAAATAGTCTTTTCCACACTCCGAGGACTAACGTACATCGGCTCACTTTGGTGATATTAGCCACACGTCATGTCACAAATTCTTATAATAGTGCAGATCACATTGTAAACAACATCAAAATAGTATTATTCTGGTCGCTAAAGTTTAAAAATAATTCGTTGTGTTTTTTTGTTGAAGGAGGAGGTTGTTTGCCAATTTTGATCAAGGGAATGGAGTTTATGCACGACTGTGTTATATTGAAATTCATATCAGCTTGAAGTGAAGAATTATAAAGTTTGATGTTCTTTCGTTTGCTGGACAATTGCATGAAGCTTTATTACAATTGTTGATGTCGGTTGAGCAATCCAGGTTCTTGATTGGAAGGAGGTATTGGATTGGACCTAGAAATGGTCTGAACCCTCTCGTATAGGACTCTCCGGCGTGGAACAATTCAAGGATGGCATACGAGATTGACCGAATGGATTCTTCCCTCATTGGTTTAGGAACAAGAACGTACAGCACGTCGAGGGTGGCGTCCAAACCAATTTGAATCGATTTTGTCTCAAGCTCGTGCGCCATGGAGTCTTCAAACAAGGTTCCTTCGAACGGATCCTTTCTAGCTTGCAGCTGGTTCCTTCCTTGTCTTCCAGAATTTTGAACGTCGAATGTTGTCGGCTTCACAGCAGGGTAAAAAAATTTTCCGTCCGTAGAAATACGATTATTGGTTGAAAAATAATAGCAGAACAACAGGACATATGAATATTAATCAACAATGTAGACCGCCTTACCAACATAATAAAAACAAACTAATACAACAATGAAGTACTGCTTAAATGAACTCGTTAAAGTTGACGACTATGTTTTTGAATCTGAAAGAGCTATCACAAACGTACCTGTCGACAATGATGTGTTGGCAAATGCCGCTGCTGTTTTGAAGAAGATGGTGAAGAAAAATAGACCTGCAAACACGACCAAAACGTTACCTATTTCTGAGCAGCAGTTTCACGCCATGTTCAACACATCGACAGCAACAAGGACAATACCGGTTGGAAATAAAACAAGACTGCACCTTCCTGTTGAGAAAACATTCTTCGAGGTGGATGAACAACAGTACAAAAACATCTTCGGTGAATTCGCTACATCCGCCGCTGTCAACACCGACAAAGCCATGGAATACGAGACTCGACTGGCTTTTCCTCTTACAGTATACCTGCAACAGAGCAAAAAAGTACAAGGTAAAYCAACAACTACCAAACTTTGCTTCCATGAAGTGCCTGTTACTGCCCTAGACACTGCAACCGGAAGGCCTGTTCCTACGTCTGATGGTGATACTAGATCATGGCAAGATGTGTGCGAGCGACGAAAAGACAATTGACGTTAGGCACCAAGCATGTCAAACAAGTGTCCAATCCAAACAACATAGTTTTACCGAAAATACATTTTCCTGTCATGGAATCAAATCCGGAGAGGGAAAGAATATACATGGAGAGACTACGCGAAAGTCTTAAACGTCTTGAAAAGAAGAAATAAACTTATTACATTCACTGTCCTTGTCATCATAAGCTATTCATGATGAATTACGGCGTGCTTGTTCTACTCTTGATATGAACAGAGGTATGCCTGTTGGCAGACCTGCCAGAAATGTACGTAATGAGAACGTTGATTTAGGACCGATATCAGATGAGGATTTACTATTGCATCTGCACAATGCAATCGCCACTCGATTCAACATCGTCACCGACGAACATGTCCTCCGATGTGTCAACTTACTTTTGACCAAAAGGTACAACAAGGCAGGAGGCCCGAGTATCCAAAATAGAATTGTCGGGTATCATACAGATAAAGAGAAGGTAGCGAAAGAAGTAGCTCAACAGTTGAACTCGCATCTTACTAAAGCAGGCGGAAACATTATCGTTGCATTTATAGCTGCGTATTATAAATTGATAGAACTAATATCAAATTGTTTGATTTGGATATATACAATTGTCAACCATTCAAACATCAAAACTTTAACAAACACACATGTCAAGACAAGTCCGCACCAAGAAACAAGTCACCGCCATGGAAATGTACAACAGCATCATGGCTTCTGTAAGGGAAGCAGGGGATACTTGCGTTGTGGTGAAAGGACGCATCATACCACAGCCCAATAAGTTGTATGTGCCGTAGGAACATTGGGAGACCATTTGCAAAGCATTTCTGGACGCCATAAGGAACGAAAACTTCGTGTACCCTCCCCCGGATCATCAAGAATGGTACAGCCCCAATATGTATGACTATTAAATGTATACATTTATGCAATTATGTTTATTATACAAATGCTTTCTATCACTTATGATAAAATTATACGCACACTAACTCTAGCAATCCTCGTTGGGGGATGCCATCTTGCCTTCTAATTTCTGTTCTATTTTGAGTTTGCCATATCCATATATATTATGCCATGGCAAACTCAAATCGAAGGCAAGATTTTACCCTGCTGTGCATGGTACCGTTTGTAAAAATGAATGACCTCTTGCTGTTCGTTGGAATTGGAAATACTTTTCCCAAAATGCACATAACTTGCGGCCGAGTAAAGGAAAATAAACTTTAGCCACATTTGGTCCAATTCAAAATTAATAAAAACATCTGAAGGTTTCCTTCCAAACCGGTACTTGATATTTTTTAACCGTCCATCAAAAATTTTCCGTTTTTCATTTTCAAAAAACCACTGTGAGATCAAAAAGTTGGCCGCTGACGCCTATATACATGTCCTTGGTGGATTGACTTTGCCAAAGGTTACTCTTAGAGGATGTGGACAATAGGTGGATGTTGCTGATGGTATGGGGGAAAGACAAATGGATAAGCCGCAAATGTGTTTGTTAATAGGACTGATTTACACTGTGCCAGACTGAAAATTGGATTTTGATAAGGCAACTGCAAAGCTTGGCAGGCGGAAACAGAAGCTTTTGATTCTTTCCTCTTTAATTTACATATTATGGATGAAAGCCAGAGGCTGTGAAACATGTTGTGTGCTGACAAGTGGATGAACAGTTGTTTATGGTGGAAACGCTATAACAATGCTGTAATGTCATGCTTGTTGAACATATAACGGTGGAATGGGTTGGTGATCTGAAAGCGTGGTGTTGAAGTTTGGTAGCATTCCGTTACTCTCTTAAACAGTCTCCTAAGTAGTAAAGACCTCCGATGTAATGTCGGTTCAATGGTGGGGTGGCCAACCCACTGAGCGACTTGGTCTTTATTGGTATCACCATTTTTATTCTTTTAAAAGATATTTTTAAAACCACATTCCATCTACTTTATTCTTTATATATGTTCTCTGTTCTTTTTATATTGCATTATATTTATAGGTTAGCAGGTTTATAAAGCATCATTCGTAATTTATTTAATTAAACTAAACACCAAACAATGAATCAAGAAGAACATCCTTTTGAAAACCCTAACTACAATCATGCAATTGGACCAAACTATGCTGCCAATGTCCTCAAGAAGGCAAAAAAGAAAGAAAAGAAGAGGTTGAACAATATACCATGCCAACCACTACAACACAAAATACAGCCGCTGGCAACTGTCTAATTTGTAGACATAAAGTGCCATATGTAAAGGTATTTATTACATGTTAACTATACATTAATAATATAGAGACCGAGTCACACTGCAAAATGCTTTGGCAGTTATTTAAACTCAAATCCAGAGTTTAAATTTGAGCACAAGAAACAAGAAGAAGTTGGAGAGCCTTTCAACAAAAAAAGAAAGGTTGAGGAGATATGCTAAAAAAGCAGACAAGTAGAGCATCATCAAATTGTTGGCTCTCTGGTTGTCAATCAATGGTTACAAAATCCAAATATGAGGTTCAATTAAGAGTCCAAGATTACCAAATACATCTGTGTACATTTAATTATTTTAAGACCGAAGATGAGAAATTAAAACATTTGTTAGAGCCACTCATCAAATTGGTCGAGACACCTGTTCCCAAAAATATTATCAAGTGTGACAATGATATTACAAAAGGGGACCAACGGAACACCTGTAAAAGGCATGCAGAATTGATTACAGTCACACCAAACACAGAGAAACAGGATGGTAGTGCTATTTTGAATTTCTGTTCAATAAATTGTATGTTAGGTAAAATGGGTAATATGAAGCAAGGAAGAACCTAGTTAAAGAGGCAACCAAAAAGGACAACTAAGAGAGCCAACATTAAAAATATATTTAACAATTATAGAATGTTATAATGTTAGACAATTACTTTTAAATGACAATGTATTTTTATAGGTTTGGGTTAACAAGAACAAACTTTGACATAATTTTGAAGGAAGTGAGAGAAGAGCTTGAGAGAACTGGTTTGGTGGAAAAATAAAGTGACCCATTACTTCATGTTTCCAATGTTGGTTGATCCCAACAGTTTACAGCCAGAGAGCAACTTGCTATGTTCTTTTTTTATATGCGACATTATACTGTTGAAGATGTAGTTGCATTTGTTTTTGAAACAACTCAATCAACATGTCTTAAGTATCTAGAGACAACTCGCCGTGTATTGTTCAAACTATTTGGTTTTATCCAATTTCCAGACAGAACCAAGCGCAATAAATCATCTATAGATTTTAAAGGGAAAATAGTAGCGGCCATTACAGATGGAGTTAAACAGCAAATTATATTATCAGCAGTAAAGTGGAAGGATCAAATCACATTTAGTGGGAAGAAGAAAAAATGCACATTAACAAAGCAGGCCTCATACTGTCCTAAAGGAAAAGTAATGCACTTATCGCTTTCATATCCTGGAAGTTTCAACGATCTAATAGTGTACCAAGCAAACAAAATTCATGAGATGCTTGACCCTGATGAAAGTGTTGGTGCTGATGCTGGTTATAAAGGTATTTTAAATGGAGTTATTTCATAAGATGCTAAAAATGCTGACAAGCAAACAAAGGAATGAAATAACAAATGGGCATCGTATAGAACAGTTATTGAAAATGTATTTTCCTACATCAAACATTGGCAAGTCTGCTCCACAAAGTTTCGATTTAATTGTTCCCTCCAAGAATGCCAAGCGAAGATTCCTGGATCAAAAATTTCTGGTTGGCTTTTTCGATTTAATCAAAAATTGGTTGTTAGAAAATCAAATTGATATATTCTTGTTGAAAATCAATAGTTTTGAATTGGACCAACTGGTCGGATTCTATGAATTTTATTTTGTCTGGAATTTATGGAAATCCATTTCGGGCATGGAAAATCAATTATGGACCCGATAGTTGATCCAAATATATAATTCTATACAATTCCATGGAAACATTTGTCATCGTGTCTTTGTGTTGTTAGGTAAAGGTCCTGCATGATAGTAGCCATTCTTCATACTAAGAATTTTTTTTTATAAATCGCATTCTGCGACAAGCTTTATTAGAAATTATTTACATGTGTATAAATGACTCTATACAGCTGAAGGTCCGCCTAGCTTGGCGGATTTGATGGCATGGGTTGCGCAGCGCGCGTGCCAGATGGAGTAGGAGGTTTCCATCAAGATTGTTGATATCTTCCTCAACACTTGGAGTGGCTTTTTGACTGGTATCTTGTTTGAAAAGCGCTTAACTACATCCATACTAGTGTAACCAAGTAAACTAGCATAAATAGTAGCTTTGCATTTGTCAGTTGAAGGATGTTCGTCAAAATCAAAACAACTTTGGTATAGTGTGAATGGAAGACCCCAGAATTTAAATGAGCCCTTTATGAGTGATCCTGGCAGCATGTTGCTTCGAATCAGGTCATTGATTGATCGCATTGCATCATAAGTGTATGGCAAATTTTTGCGACAATTTAAAAGAACATGAGATTGGTCCTCATGTTGCAAACAACACCTCGGGCATTTGGTGTTGCTAATTTGGTTGTTGTTGTCCCAATACTGCATTTTAGAAAGTGTGCAGAGTTGATTGGAACGGAGACGGAGGAGGAAGATCTGTTTGGGTTGTGACATAAGGTTGGTGTCAATGCTGGCTTTAATATTATATTCATTATGGAGAATATTATATTTGTAGTCAAAGGAGTTGGAGATGGTGGACAGAAGGTAGTTGGAGACTGCACTACGGACAGAGGAGTGTAGAACTTCACCTTTACAAACAATGTCAAAGAGAAATAACGATAGAGGACTAATGTCATTGATGTAGAAGTTATTTAGTTCCAGTTTTGCAAATTTATCCGCTGCTTCATTTCCAGGAATGTTGGCGTGGGCCTGGACATAAAAGAACTTGGAGCTAGCAAAACAATTTTTCTCTGTAACAATAGCAAACAAAAGCTGATTGTCACATACACAAAGCTTTTCTTCTATAAAAGTCAGCTTTGAAAAGCTATGAACTGCCTTTATTAAGAATTAAATCATTTATTAACCCTTTAAATAATTACACTAAAAATGAAGTTAACTTGTCAATTTAAAAATTGGAATTTATGGTAATACCCCTGGTAGTTACCACTATTATGTTAATACCCCTGGTAGTTACCACTATTTGATAGATTACCGGTGGTTGTTACTATATTTTATAGAATTAGCATTATTAACTACCACTTTTTCCGCCAATTAAAATTGACTGTATTTGCTCTCTAAAGTGTAAATTCTGTTAAAAATGAATTTTACTGATGTGTTATCAATAAATGGTGATGTTAGGTTTAACTTCACTCATGTCAGAGGAAGTCGAATAAAAAATAAACGATACGTAAATTTAAGCTTTTCAAGTATAATAACTCAGATAAAAGATCAAAAATCAAAAAGCTTGGGTTTAGGTAGAAATTAATTTTTGATTTTTTATTAAGTAATATAGGTCAATATGCTCAAATGTGCGTATCGGCAGTTTTTGTTAGTAGATTTTCAACTTCAGCTTTGACTTAGCGAAGGTTGATTTTGAAACTCCCGATACGAATATTTGAGCTTCCTAAGCATTCTAGCTTAAGAAAAAATCAAAAATCAAAAAGCTTGGGTTTGGTTCAAAATTATCTTTTGATTTTTTATGAGGTAATATAGGTTAATATGCTCAAATATACGTATCGGGAGTTTTCGTCCATTTCTTTGCAACTTTACCTTAGAGTTGGTGATAGTCGGTTCTTAAATCCCCGATACGAATATTTAAGCTTACTAAGAATAATGGCTCAAGAAAAACTCAAAAATCAAAAAGTTAGGGTTTGTCACAAATATTTTAATATTTTCTGGAGTTATCTAGGTCAGATTGCTTAAATATACGTATCTGGAGTTTCTGTTGCCAGCTTATCAATTCCACCATTGAGTCAGTGAGAGTCGATTCTTTAATTCCCGATACGAACAATTGAGCTTCCTAAGCATGATGGCTCATAATAAAAATAAAAATCGTTAAGCTTGTCTATATTAAAATTAATTTTTGATTTTTTTCTGAAGAAACATAGGTTAAAATGCTCGAATATACGTATTCGGAGTTTTTGACCCTAGCTATTCAACTTCACCTTTGAGTCAATGAGAGTTGATTCTTTAATTCCCGATACGAATATTTGAGCTTCCTAAGCATGATGGCTCATAAAAAAATCAAAAATCGTTAAGCTTGGGTTTGTATAGAAATTAATTTTTAATTTTTTTCTGAAGAAATATAGGTCAAAAAGCTCGAATATACGTATTCGGAGTTTTTATTACCGGCATTTCAACTTCACCATAGAGTCAGTGAGAGTTGATTCTTTAATTCCCGATACGAATATTTGAGCTTCCTAAGCATGATGGCTCATAAAAAAATCAAAAATTTAAAAGTTTGGGTTTATGTCGGAATCAAATTTTAATTTTTTCCTGAGGGAATATTGATTAAGACGCTTATATATACGTATCGGGAGTTTTCGTCACTGGGTTTTCAACTTCGTCTTTAAGTCAGCGAAAGTCGATTCTTAAATTCCCGATACGAATATTTGAGCTTCCCAAGCATAATAGCTCAAAAGAAATTCAAAAATTAAAAAGTTTGGGTCAAAATAAAATTTTAATTTTTTCTGCAGTAATATTGGTCAGAATGCTCAAATATGCGTATCTGGAGTTTCTGTTACAAGCTTTTTAACTTCAGCAGAAGTTAACATAAGTCACTTTTAAAATTCCCGATACGAATATTTGAGTTTATTAAGCATAATGGTTCGAGAAAAAAAATAAAAAATGAAAAACCTTGGGTTTGGGTGGAAATTAATTTTTTAATTATTCTGGAGTAATATAGGTTAAAACGCCTAAATATACGTATCTGGAATTTCGTCCCCAGCTTTTCAACTTTACCTTTGAGTCAGTGATTTGAGTCATTCGTGATAGTGCTAGAAAAAACCAAAAAAATAATTCATCCCGAACCCAAGATAACAATTTTTGGATTTTTTTCTTAAGCTTTTATGCTTAAAAAGCTCAAATATTCGTATCTGGAATTTAAGAATCAACTCTCATTGACTCCATGGTGAAGTTGAAATACCAAGAACGAAAACTCCGAATATGCATATTTAAGCATTTTAACCTATAATATTTCAGAAAAAAATTAAAAATCGGTTTTGACACAAACCCAAACTCTTTGATTTTGATTTTTTCTTGAGCATTTTTCTTAAGCATTTATGCTTTAAAAGCTCAAATATTCCTATCGGGAATTAAAGAATCAACTCTCACTGACTCTATGGTAGGTTTTAAATGAGAAACAGATCGCACAAACCGTTAATTGGCGGGTCATAGACTGTAGAGTTGGATGATTCTGGAAAGATGTTGAAAAGATAGTATTCTCTGACTAGCCGAGGAATGTTGGGGTTGATGTTGTGGGTACCGTGGATGATTACAAACTGGGGGAGTGTGCTATGATGATTGTGCGAGTGAGGAGAATAAAGGGGCCAGATGAACAACCAACGTCACCTTCAGCATCGGCCCGAATGTTATCTCTGTCTCCACTATGTCCTTTGATCCAGCTAAGTGACGCGTCAATGCCTTTAAATGTCGCCAGGTAGTGGAAGGTTTTTGAAAAATGACCAGTCCGCTCAGATTTAGATTTATTCATCCTTACTGCGTTTTGATTGTCAATAAATACATATACCCTTGAATTAGCTGGGAGTGCTTTAATGACAATGATGGCACCAATAATTTTGGCATGTGTGGAACTATCGCATGGAGGGATTTGTAGTGCTCTAGTATGAATGATATTATTTGATTAGGGATCGGTGACCACAATCCCCATACCAGCGGGCCATGTTGTTAATGAAAGAGGCATCGACTGTAACCTTGAGAAGGGGAATATTACACTTGGGGAAGGGATCAATCATCCCACTATCCACAATGGTTTCTTTACCTATAGGTAGGGATAGCAAGAACGAGGGTTGTGGAGGAGGTAGGTAGGACAAGTAGGAGGGAAGTGTAAGAGTCTTCTAACATGACTATTGAAGCATGAGTCCATATAAGCGGTAGATGGTATCGAAATATTACTTAAACTGGTGAAGTACCGTGTTACCCCCCCTTTAATAGTTGAGAGCATAGATATCGTTTGACGAGGGTGTAGTAGACAGGAAGTGAGGGGTGGTAGGATTGATGTACGACGAAGGAGATCAATTGATTCTTGGGGGATAGGTGGGAGGTGGTCAGGTGGGTTATATCTTTTTGAGAAGGAGCTTTGGATGTACTCGTGGATACATTGACTATCCCTACAGACTTTGTTGTCAATAAGGAATTCAGATAGAAGGAACGTAGGAGCCCAACCCTTGAGAGATTTCCAGGATTGTTTCATGGAGTTGTTTATCATTGTTTCCATCTCTTCCATATGAGTTGAGTACAGTGTCTTGAGGAGGTCATCTTTTTGTTTGAGAAGAATCCTTTCAACTGAACAGGCGCGGGAGCGAATGTCCATCCAGGATTTGTGACTATCAGACAGGAAAGGGATACCTAGTATTGATTCAAGTCGTTCATCAACCTAGATGAGTAATGTTTGTCCAGGAACTGCATAATTTTTGATTTCCTCTTCACTGTGTGGATCCGGTTGATTCGCTTGTATAAATGTTCGATTTGAGCAGAATGGAATGCTGGGCGAGGTTTAAGTGATTGTTTCCCTAGGTCATTTGCCATTTCGTGGAGTGCACAGGAGTACGCTTGGTGAATGTCTTTGAGAGTGGTGTCCTCCGATAATTGTATGTTCTCAGACGCGGTATTGTGTAAAATATCGACGTTTTTTTGGTAAAGGGAAACCGTATGAGTTTATCACCAATGCATTTATCTAAGACCGTGTATGTGAGGAGTATCGGTTGGTGGTCAGAGTCATGAAATGTGATGACCTTGCACAAATTTAATACTCTAGAAGTAACTGCTGTTACGTTCGATATGCCGTATAAAATGTTATCCATGCAGTTTTCCGTGAATGTGGGCGAGGTTGTTGCCGAAGAGAGGTGGAATTTGTCCATCAGATTGGTAAGGCGGCGACCACGTTGTAAAAAATCATCAATTTCGACATTGAAATCACCGTGATAATAATGTCATGTCTTTTCAAACGTGCTCCTGTGCACTCCACGAAGATTTCTTGTTCAATTTCCAATGATTCTTGGTTTGAGGTTGTACTGGTATGGCTTGTGGGGAGGTATGCACAGACAATGGTGGTAGGGTGGAGTTTAAGGTTAACCAAAATACATACTGCTCGACCTTTGTACGTAGAGTTCTTCTGGGAGACAGTAATTACATTGTTTCGGAATCTCTTTTTCATGATCACTCCATGTTTCTTTTTGTTTGTTAGTCCATGTCCTAAACATATGTAGCCGAGTTTTTCAAAACTGTGTTGGAGGGTGGGGAGTTCTGAACACATTTTTTGTTTTCAATGTGGGTGGAGGTGTGCGGAGGTGTGGTGGTGTTATAGCTTCAACCCAGGAGAGAGCAGGGGATGCCGGTTTAGATTGTTTGGGTAATTAATTAGAGGTTTTCGGTGGGGTTGAGGTTGGTGGTTTCTTATACCTGGTAAGGTAGTGGATTGGTACCCAGGTGTAAGTCTTCTGTGAGAACTTATGCCTCTTGTTGTAGTAACGTCTCTTACTTCGCGCCGTCAACCAAAGCCTCCTGATTTGGTTTTGTAAACATTGGCCCAACCTTACAAAATGCCCAAGCCTCCTCTTTATATTATGTAAACCTCTACACTAGCATACAACCTTCAGTAATTCTAATTTTAAAAAGCTTACAACATTAGTTTTTTTTTTACATCAGCACTCCCTTCATCCAATTTTTGTGGTAGCTGCTTATTGAACCTGCGACTACCAACCGGCAACCAAGTAAAATACAGGCTGAGCCAAGTTGGCGTAAAAATTGCAAATTTAATTAAAAATCTGTACTACATTAGTTTCATAGAACGTTAAAGCAGACACCTTTTTAGTGATTGGGGCAATGTCTTATAAAAATGCTTGAACGGAATTTAAAGATCTTTGTAAAATTAAATCTTTTGAATAATGTAGCTTAGAGGCCTTGGTAATTCGCTTGTACCAGTATGCTAAATGGTAAGTGGCAACATTGACAGTGATGTTAGATTTGCCATAATGAGCTGCTTCTTGAAGATAGTTTTCCATATTTGACTGATGATTCTTGCTAAATCTGTCACACATTCTGTGATCAATTCCCTTGCTCTCATGTTGTCTAATGAACTTTTTGTACTTGATGTTGTTGTAAAGCAAAAAGCAGAGCCTTTAGTTTCTATTGGACCAGACTTTCCTCCATTGTTCTTCTTGGACCCTCCTCTTAAACAAAGCCGTCTATCTTGATGATGACAATGTCTTCTTCTTTGATGGCCGCCACAACAAATCCCACAGGTACCTCATGGTGTACACTTCTAACGGTACCGCTTCCGAATCATCCAAATCAGCCCTTGCTGATTTTGTACACTCAAACAAACCTGCGCATTCGGAGCTCACTTTCAACCCGGCCTCTCATGGAAAGCACATTTTCAAAATGTCCTTCGCCTGCCCCCACTCCACCACCATCTCACGCATTCGCTCGGTTCTGGAATCTGCAACCATCAAGCGCTTCCGGGTTCGCTTATCCTACCTTGCCACCACCCACCAAGCGACTGGCTTCACTGTTGAAGTCTCCAGTGTCGACGACCATTATGAAGCCACCACTCATGCTCGTTGGTCCTCCATTGGTGCCACCGTCACCCCCTCTTCGGCCCCTGGCGTTCGTACRCCTCGTGTAGCCCCGAAAACTATAAAGCCTACTATCCAACCCTTAGTGGACGACGGTTTTACTGAAGTAGTTGCCAAGAAGAAAAATGGCCGCCGTCACTACCGCAAACGCCACGACAAGAAGGCTGCAACCGGTATTGCACAGAACGAGAGYGATAAGGCCTCAAAACAGAGTAACGATACCATCGGCCAAACTAACGATAAGAAGAGCAACAAGAAGAACAACAAAAAAAAGAGCAACAACAACAATAGCAGCGAGAAGGACAAGAATGCTGTGGTACCCCCACCTGCCACCGCGGCCTCTTCTGGAAGCGCCCAAATTGAGCGCACCTTCGCCACAGTTGTATCTAACCAGGCCACTCTTCCTACCCCACCTGTAACCTTGTTGGAACCAGCACAACAATTCTCGGATCCTGCCACACCAATTCGCTCGACTGGATATTCGTCAGAGGTCAATAGATCTCTAGAGGCCTCACTAGCGGATGTTGTCTCCGCTATTGGCTCTTTCCGTGAGGATATGGCATCACTATCCAGATCCCTGAACAACTCCATCCGCTCTCCTCCACCCAAACGCTGGCGCGACAACAACTACAACAAAGAAATTGTCTTTGAAGACAGACACTCCTGCGCCAACAAGTCCGACTCTGAATGTGACCTTTACCCTCGTCGCGTCTCTAACTACTCACGCGGTAGGCGTGAAACCCACTTCTACAAATGAAGTACAAGAAGTCCCGCCACCTTAGACTGTCTGCTAAACTTCGTATTGCTCAACTCAATACGTGCAGTCTCCTCAGCAAGTTTAGATTTGTGAACAACCTCATGGTCCGTTTCAACATCAACATCCTTATCGGACAGGACCTAGGTTTTTGTTCCAGCAGCCCCGCTCCATCACTAATATCTAGTTACTTCCTTAACAATAACAAGATATTCCTCCACTGCGCCGATGACACTAACAAGCGAAGTGGCACGTTCATTATTATCTCCAAAGATATTATTGCCAACTACCGTGTTCTTATAGAGGTCCCGCGTCTTCTAGTGGTGGAACTCCGCACAAGAGCCAATCCGTCCACCCCGGTACTGCTCTCAAACATATATGGCGACCCCTCACATAACAACTGCACCTCATTGCTACTTGAGAAGCTTGAACCCTTCATGGAGAAACGCTTCACCTCTTCATCTATTTCCATTTTTGGAGGCGACTGGAATGATATCATCCACCACGGCGACTCTGAAGACACAAACCGCAGTCCCTCTTCTGCAATTCTGTCTTTCATGGACAAATTCGACCTCATCGATATCGAATCAGTATTTCGATCCAATCGTCGTTTTACTTATCCTATTAACCACAGGTCTTGCGCTAAAAGTAGAATTGACTACTTCATCGGCTCCAAAGCTACCATCTCGGAAGTCACGCGCTATGATACAAATTCACAAGAATTTGTTCATACTGACCACCGGTTAGTCACCGTTGATATTTCTACCAGAATTTCGTCTGTCCGA
Organism: Acrasis kona; assembly: GCA_026419775.2. Lineage (NCBI taxonomy): Eukaryota > Heterolobosea > Eutetramitea > Acrasida > Acrasidae > Acrasis > Acrasis kona. Next base: position 2,297 of record JAOPGA020001398.1, on the reverse strand, counting down.
AAAAAGCCATCTCCTCTCATCAGATTTGACTTCCCAGATATTTCAGATGACATCAGTGGTTTCACCGAAAAATGGAATGAATATGAACTCCTCGCCGAAGTCTATGAGGCCCCTCAATCACTATCGGTGGAAGTAAGAAGTAGCCACCTCATTGACCACTTACTCAAATGTGCCACAGAGGTCTTTGGTATCAAATCACCGAAACCAGACATATTCGAAAGTAAGAATGTGAGGAAAGCTAGAAAAGCACTCCGTTTTGCCCAACGCGAACGTGACCAAATATTAAACGACATGTTTGATATTGACAGCTCTACTAGTGAACTGCAGATGGATGATGATCTCGCTCTCGACGCCGACAATTATGTCAAAGTATCTGCTGAGGAATTAGTTGCCACCATTCAGTGTGAAACTAAAGAGAGGCGCATAAATGGTATAAAGACCAGAAACCGGAACTTCTTTCATAACCGAAAGAAGTGGTTTCGTCACATCAATTCAACAGCCAGGACTCCCACTCTCACAGCGCTTATCGACCACTCTGGAGCCGTCTCCTTTGATCCGAAGTTCGTCCTGCGATCCGTCCACGAAAATATGGATACTTTCCAAAAGGATGGTCTCGCTGTTGATAACTGCTCCTACCGTTCTGCAACTGCTTCCTCCGAAATACCACTTCCAGCATGTGATTACCTCACCAAACCTTTCAACAGAGAGGAGATGATATCTGCACTCCTGTCGCTTCCAAATAACAAAGCGTCAGGAATCGATAACGTGCCCTATGAGTTATGGAAACACGCTCCACCCCTTATTGTGGAAACCCTCCTATCAATCTTTAATGATTGTATGGTCTCTAAACAGGTTCCCACATCTTGGAAAGCAGGTCGCATCTGGCTCATACACAAAAAGGGATCAGAGTACAAGATTGACAACTTCCGCCAAATCACTCTGTTAAACACCTTATATAAGCTCTTCTCCAAATTGCTTAATACCCTCCTCTCCAACGTCACTGAAGAATACCATCTCCTCAATGACTCCCAGGGTGGTTTTAGGAGAAGTCGATGCTGTGCCATGAAGATTAAAACTATCCTCAATGCACTCGACGACACCTGTCCACAACAGACCTTTCCACCTTTGTACCATTGACTTTACAAAGGCATTTGACTCTATATCACAGTCATCACTGTTTCTGGCGCTTCGTCACAAGGGTATCCCCATTGATTTTATCGATATGATCAACGGACTTTACTCCGACGCCTACAGTGATGTTATTACGGGTCTTGGTATTACAGAGAAATTCAAAGTCTGCAGAGGTGTGCGACAGGGTGATATTTTATCACCACTCCTGTTCAACTTCTTTGTTGATACAATTGCGGATAAAATTAACTCTTTGAACATTGGATACAAATTCACTCACGACGACCGCATTTGTATCTCTTCTCTTCTCTATGCAGATGATGTTGCGCTAGCATCAGACAGCACCCTACATCTGCAGATGCTAATAGATGCATTATTAGAGGCTATAAACGGTACCGGTCTAGAGATTAATGCCTCTAAAACATTTCTCTGCTCAAACACCCATGGTTTTAATACAACCACACCACCATCCATACTCATTGATGGTAAACCCATTGTGTCTCTTCCTCCGCAAGAACCCATACGCTACCTCGGCGCTCACTTCTCTGCTGACGGTTCTCATTCTGGCCACATTGACCATATCACCTCTCAAGTCAGAAAAAAATTTGAAAAGCTCAAGAACCACTTTCTCCCCATCAACCAGCTCATTATGGCCGTGAATACCATTATTATTCCGACTATAACTTACGCTGCAGATTGTTTCTGCTGGAATTTCACACAACTCCAGCAGCTAGATAGTTTGGTATCCTCTTTATTTATTGACATTGCGGGATACGGAGAAAAAACATGGGTAGACTGTTCCTTTTTGCTCCAACAAATAGAGGTGGATATGGGCTTGGTCATCCCTCCACCTTGATCAAAACTGAAGTTTTTGTTGGGCTTCACAAGTCCTTAAACTCCAACACTGATCCCCATCTCTTCGCCACCACCAAGCAACGATTCATTGACATCCAGCTTGCTAACCGGTTGCATGTCCACCCAGCTATGTCCAAAACACGAATTTCTCACACAAATTGTGTAAACTCTTATCTGGTGAACTCGTGCAATTTGCTTTACTCCGCTAATCTGCACATGATTGACAACTCACTGCTGAAAAACGCATCTTCATATGTGCTTACCGCTTGTAACAAGCACTCAACAGATTCCGAGACTTCGCGTCTTCTCGCTGC